>JAOBYE010315540.1:0-15393 GCA_025403585.1 Parazoanthus swiftii | reverse complement strand
TACTACTACTACTACTACTACTACTACTACTACTACTACTACTACTACTACTACTACTACAACTACTACTACTACTAATACATAAAACAATTTAAAAGGGCGTGACAGAATCGGGGCCATCATATCTCTCCCTTCAACCCCCCCTCCCCCCGATTTTATAAATTCACAGGACTTCGGGAACAAGATGGCCGATAGCAAATAAGAGTTTTGAAGATTTGACACTGAATTATTCTTTACCGCCTTGACCATTGTCTTCAAATTAACGAAACATCCGATTGGCGTTCTTAACTCTAGCCTTGCGAATTCGTGTTTTGCGACTGAAACAACTCAACTCCCAGAGAAATGAAAACAAAGTCAAAGTAACTTCTTGCTCGCAATTTTCCGAAGAAAGCATTTCCAAATACTCGGCAAATGTTTGATTTAGTGGTCCTCTCAAAAGGTGCTAAAAACATTATCGAAATAGTATGAAAACTGCATGGTAGCCGAGGTCCAATCGACGGAATGTGTCAACAGGTCAAGTGATTTAACAGAAGTTCCCAAGGCTAGGATTGACAGAGCCAGCCGGATATAACGCTCAAAGTGATGGTTAAACTTCGAAATAAAGTTTGTTATTCAAACCAAATCTCCACTGGAGCTTAAACCCGGACAATGGAGACTGGAGTTATTTGCTTCCGCCATCTTGTTTCCGAAAACCTTTGAATTTAGTAAAAACCACACCACTCCTTTGTCAGCCCCATCTCGAGAGAGTTGAGAGATAAAACGAACGTTGGTCGCAATAAGTGAACTTTTTCGGAAAAGTGCATTGCAGCAAAACTAAATGAGTGTACGATTGGCTAATTTGCATCACCGCGGTAATATACACATACACAGATTTTCTAGCTACCCTTGATACTAGCTACCCTTGATACTGTTAGTCAATAATGGCATACATTTTAATGTGGTCAGCGGTTATCTTTGGGTTCTCATTCAAGGGGTGTGAGCCGAACTTGTAAACCAAACCAACAGCGAACCACCAAGTGCTTTTTGTGTCAGCGGTTAACAAGGTTGGGGCTGGGTAACCCGGGAACTTGTTTATCGCAACCAGTCCCTGGAATCTGTCCTCGGAAATCCCCAAACTGTTGTGGATCAGTTGTATTGGGACAAAGCTGTCGCGCCACACACCCATGGGGTTGATTTTCTGTCGCCAAACGATGGATTTACCGGTGTCAACGTTTTGGACCTTCAGCTTGTACCAGCCGTCCCTGTTAACATAGTATCACTGTTATTGTTCCATTGCAAAAGAAGGCAGCGTGGCCGATCGGTTTAAAGCGCAGACTCGTAAACCGTAGTTCCAAATTCTATGTCACCTAGTTGGTGTTGTTGGCACTATCAGTTGTATTTACTTTTAATTTTAGGTTTATGAGGATATGACAGAATTGAAACCCTCTCTCTGGAAGTTATTGTTAAATAAGTACTTTAGTATACCTTTCATTGAACCTTTAGTTGTCATCGTTCCATAATTACCAAAACAGAGAGCAGCTACATGGTGGTGATTCAGGACCTAAGACTAGGCTGATAAACAGCATTTTTTAGAAACTCCAACCAGTAACCCAGTCGAGCTCTGTAATTTGTATTGCTAAAATTATTTGTAGGAATGCCGATCGACGAGGTTTGCCGTAAACTCAATGGGTCTAGAGAAAAACATACGTTTTGATAAGTCCCTATAACGTTAAGAAATATTTTAACCAATGGATCAACAATCGAATAGATACCAGTATGAAATACTTTGGCGTAACTTCATCTTCGGAGACCTAGGAATAGTCAGTCTCAAGAGAGGGTCGGAGCAAGACTGAGAGCAATGAGAAAGAAAGCCGATCCGCGAAAAGAGGTGCCCCTAGGTCCATTACCTTACGTGACAGTTCCTGGCCCTCTTAACTGGATTATATAAGCAAATTGTCCGAAAGGGTAATTCAAACTCCACTCGACGTTTGTATCGGCACTGAGTTTTCACCGGCCGATGGACCACCTCTAGGTGTCTGAGGATGACATCCTTTCAGCTGCTCATGTGTCCGTTATATATAAACAGGTCTAAACCTCAAGACGTTGTTGGACTACCGAGAAAACAATTACAATAATCTTATCGACTTTTTGCATTTTAAGGCATCTAAAATTGCCTATTACCTGTTTCGATATCTCCACAGTTCTCCTAAGCGCGAATACTTAGGATCAGCGGCGGTGTGTCCATAGTAATAAGCGTTAAAAATATGGCGGTAATATCCTCCAGTGCTGATTTTATGGTTCAAAACCAGATGCTCTCCCGAGGAAGCAGGAGCGTAGTTGCTAGGCAACCCATTGGCTTGTGCTTTAGCAATGGCATTGTAGTATCTCGTACCCAGCTCCCGCTGTGCCGCAGCCGTAAAATGAATCCCGTCCGTATGAGCCGCTAACCCGGATGAAGACACGACAGCTGTGTACGGAACATCCTTTGCAATGGAGTTGATTAAGGCCTGATAATGGGATGGGAAAAAATAGTGATTAGGATTTGTTAGGCATACTTTCCCCTTTATTTTGTTGGGCAGGTGGATTGAAGGAAATTTAAAAAACATCGGATGGTGCTTTGTATCGACCACCACATTGGAAACTTTTGTTAGGAAGATTTAGTGTACCACATTTTAGAGACAAACTGGCTTATATTTTATTATTTAAACCTAACTTTTTTTTAATAATTACTCTTGAAAAACAAAATAGATTTCAGACGTGACAACGGATTTTCTCCCATTCCCTACTATAGATTTTCTTCAAAAAGTAACAAGAGACCAAAAGATACTTAATCTTAACTCAAGTAAGTCATCCCCTTTTTTTCGGACTTTTATGATTTTGTACAAACGATCGATGCCATAGGAAAATCCTCTAAATTCTCCCTCCTTCAAAAAACCGCACACAGAAATACGAGAAAATGTGTCTCTTTCAAATAATACTGTTTTATAAACAGCAGTTATTACTTTATCCGTGCTGCGCTGAAAATTTTTAAAAGTGTCAAGATAAGACTTGACATGCCGAAAAATAATAGGAATAGAGAGAAGTCTGAAGAAGTATCGTGTTTCGTTTTCATATTTGAGCTCTCAGCATTGTTCCTGCTGAAACAAATCTGAGACTTCCAAACCATTAACAAGTAACTGTAAATAAAGTTGAAAAAAGGCGTGAGATCCCATTACTTGATTGCAGCTGTGGATTTGTTTTAGCGCTTTCCCTGAATTATCCTGTTTTAAGAAATGTTGTCGTTTATCGGCTCTAATACAATGCTTTTGATCCTTTCGGTCGAATATAAAGTTTGCTGCGATACAGTAGTATATTTAGTTTTTGATTTAAAAACAATAGAAACCTCAACAATTTTAACTTACTTTTGGCTAACGTTTTAGCTTCTAGGTAAGGCGATGGCTTCTCATTAAGAGCTATAAAAAATGTTGGAACCCAAACTTGAACGCAACAAATTTATTAAATGTTCTTTCTCAAGTTTTCATGTATATTATTATTATTAAATGTGGATGTGATGTTTGAACCGGCTCGGTTCGAGAATAAACTCACCTATTAACTTAGTCTAAGAAATATAAATAACATGCAAGACCTCATTTGGTAATGCAGTGATTTGACCAAGAACGCCTTATGATTGCTCTGTAAAACGTTAACTCTTGACAAAACAAAACTGTGTATTTTCAACGTAAATGTACGAGTCAGTGATACAGTTATTTTTGGTGGAATACAATGTATGGTTAGCTTTTTTTATCTTCTTTAAAGTATAACTGGTTATAAGAGTCGCCTTTCACAATCAAGGAGGGCGTTACTCACCTGGTGTGCCTCTCTTTTAGGATGTCCTTTCACCCATTTCCTTACCATTTCTCCAAGAACAAATGGACAGTCCAACCTACCGATGTGCTCTCTCATTGACGCTATAAACGTTTGAAGAATGTAGCGGTAGTTTGTAGTTGGAAAGTAGACATCCGTTTCTCCCTGGTGCCACAAAAAGGCAGGAAATTCACCTATTAGTTGATCCCTAGCATATCCTATCCGTGCAACTAGGTCTTGGAAGTATTTTCCATCAGCCCGCCAATGGTTGTTTCTGTCGTACACGTAGTCGTTCCAGCCGCTGCCCCCTGCCCCTGCCGGGATGATTACGACTCGTCCTCGCTGTCCAACAAAGTTATCTCGATATTTGATGGCAGCCCGTGTTATGAAACCGATTTTGTCTTGTTGCACGTCGAAATGGCGGATGTCTCCCTCCCGCACTGGAATAACAGGAAAGTTGCCAGAAGCAATGTTGGATGGAATCTGAACAACTCGCGAGAAGTCAATGGTATCTTTAATCCTTTCATAAAAGTAGCCGTAGTAGGTGTTTGATTGTCCTGCTACAATAAGGACAAACGTTTTGCTTTGTAGCGCTTGAGATGATAACGCTTGTGTTGCCCACAACAAAACTACCAACGACAGCAGCATCTTTGCGATTCAAGGCTTGAACGCTTTGAAGAACTAATCACAACTGCCGAGACATAATGTTGATAGTATTTATATTGTAATTTGGGAAGCGATTTAGAATATTCTTATAGTTTCAATGCTGTCATTATTATTTTTATTACTAATAAATCGATTCATTTGTCATTAAGGAACCATATACAAAATAACTATATTTTCCTTAAGATTAGGATAGTAAGGTGACTACCTTTTACCTCTAATTGCTTTTCTTCGTGAATGAAATCTTTGAAGCAATTTTTTTTGCACGAAAGATTGTAAGTTTAGCTGTAAAACAAACATTTGTCAACTGATTGCCAAATTTGTTCTTCCTCTGGTTTCCACCCTTTTAACTGTTTCTTTATTTACTTGGTTATCGATGACAAATCCGCAGAAATATTTTTTTTCGCGAGTCCTGTTAAATTTACAAGATTTGCTATAGCAGGCCCGCTCTTTATGGGTCTTGTAAACAATGTCCGCAGTATTTTAATGGCCCTGGTCGTGCGATAAACTTAAAAATGCTGATCTGGATATATTAAACGAGCAATGGCTATTGATCATGCATGGTAACGGAGATTCAGAGACAACATCTGTAGCTCTTTTGGTTCCATTTGTCTCTTTAAAAGGAACGAGTAAGAGTTTTAAAACATATAACTGCCCGATTTAAATTCGAAGAGAAAGGTTTTACTCAACTTGCAACACTAAAGGTTTTTGTATCTAGAAGTTTCAGAAAAATATACCCATCTAGAACTCAACAATAAAACAGTTACAGTTTGAGCAAAGGAAAAAAATTGATGGGAAGGAAGTGCAAACATAGCGTGGTTTAGCAAAACCAACCGTTCTTTAATTTTGATCGATTAGTATGAGTGTCTTTCACTTATTTTTTTTAAACTTTTACCCATTTGGAGTTGTCTTCGGGAGTTATCTAAGTGAAAACAAACACATTAACGTGCAATAGAGTCATAGGTATGTTTCTTTTTAACTGACGGAAAAGATCTTTGATAAAGCTTTTTTCCGCTCAAGTGTAGACTTACGGCTTACGGGTGAAATTATGTTATCTAGCCTTTTATCTAGCTTAAGGCCAGGCATTGAAACTTTCAAGAATTGCGTCAAACCGTTATCTTCTCTTTCAATTGTAACCAATCAAACGATTTCTTCTTCTTATGTAAAATATTCATTAGTCAAAATGTTTGCTTTACATCAAAAGCTATAAACTAATCTCGTCAGGAAAAGAGCAGATGTTTATCAAAAGAAAGTAATAAATGAAGCTGCTGAAATTCGATTCTTGTAAAGATAAGTTTTATGCATGGTCCAAACGAAAAGTCAACTGAATCAAACTTTTAAAACCAAAAGACGGCTTTCTTTTCGATATCGCTCAAACCGTGGAAAATTATAAAGATGTTGTTGTTGCTAGTGTTGTTTTCAGCTCAAATGGTGTCTTCGGCTCAGTTGCTTCAAAACAGCACTTTTGTTCTCATTGCAGCAGGACAGTCAAACACGGATTATGGTTTCTACCTTGAACGAATTAAAGACACCATCGACTTCTCCCGAGTCCTTCAGATTCCGTCTTACATAAAGTCAAACAGTCCTCCTGTTATTCCCGTCCGAGAAGGAGATATCCGGCACTTCCGCAAGCAATCGGACAAAATCGGCTTCATAACCCGGGCGGCCGTCAAGTATCGAGACAACCATGTTGGATCGCAAGGACGCGCTGTGATTATTCCCGCGGGAGCGGGAGGCAGCGCATGGAGCGATTACATGTATCAACTCAACAACCACTGGCGCGCGGACGGGCCTTTCTTCCAGGATTTGGTGGAACGGATAGTCTACGCACGAGATCAGCTTCTGGGTGAGTTCCCTGCCTTTCTGTGGCATCAAGGAGAAATGGACGTATCGACCACAAACTACCGATACATTCTCCAAACATTTATCGCATCAATGAGAGAACACATCGGTAAGTTGGATTGTCCATTTGTTCTCGGAGAAATGGTTGAGAGCTGGGTCAGAGGACATTCTGATAGGATGGGACAGCAGGTAAGAAACATCTTCGTAATAAAATGGGTAACCTAATTTGTAATCAAATGAGCGACTTAATTTTTTGTCAGAAAAAGCCTAATCTAAAACTCAACCGTACATGTATCTCGTTTAAAATAATTATACATTCTTGTTTTAAACTATTACTTTTGAAATAGATACACAAGTTCTCCTTTAATCAGGTCGGACTGTAACGGACGCTTGTCTTGAGGGATACACCCTTCAATACTCTCAATCTAATTTTCGTCAACTTGTACGAGTTGCTAATCTTTTAGGCGTTCGTGTGGACAATAAATTTACAAATCGTTTTCTAGGAATTATCTTTTTTTTTAAAAAAAAGCCCTTACGAATTGGCGATATCACAAAATAACTCTAAGTTTTTCTAAGTTTTTATCTAGACATCTATATATAGTTCTAAAACCCGAGTTCATCTGATATTTCCTTTGTCGTTAGTTGTTTGAAATATTATATATTTCAAGATATTATCAACGTTTACTCAAAAGAACGAAAAATTACAAATAAATACTTAGTTAAGAAATGCAAAACATTTTAAAATCTCAAGTTGTGCTTGGCACGAAGTAAGATCTTTAGTTCAATACACATTTAAAAGTTAAAAACTCTTAGGCACTTATTACAGGTAGGAAAAGAAAGGGACGGTACTTTAATCCCTGAGCCGGAGGAACACAACAATGCTCTTTAATTAAAAATAAAAGTCAAAAATGTTACCACATGCAATTTGTTTGACACAAAACAATTAATAAAAGGCACAGTAACTGGCCAATCTCTTTTTCAGGCCATAATCAACTCCATTACAAAGGACGTGCCGTATACGGCTGTTGTGTCTTCATCTGGGTTAACTGCTCATACGGACGGGATTCATTTTACGGCTGCGGCACAGCGGGAGCTGGGTACGAGATACTACAATGCCATTGCCAAAGCACAAGCTAATGGATTGCCTAGCAACTACGCTCCTGCTTCCTCGGGAGAGCATCTGGTTTTGAACCATAAAATCAGCAGTGGAGGATATTACGGCCATATTTTTGATGCCTATCATTATGGAAACAGCACCAATGACCCTAAATTTTCGCGCCTGGGACACCTGTGGAAATACCGAAACAGGTTAGTAATGAGCAAATCATCGTGTCTTTAGCGGGAACTAATCTGTACTCATCCCAGTCAAGTTATTGTTGTCGTTGAAGTTGATACTTACGAACTCCTTTTACCTTTAACGGCAAGCATGAACAACATTGTTTGGCTGAAAATTTAAACTGCTTTCTTCTTTAAAAAAATATAAAAAATAAGAAGCACCCTAGAATTCATAACAATTGTGAGACATTTTCTTTTCACATATCAATGAACAAAGCCGGGAAGCAATCGCAAGCATGTATTATTTAGAGTACTTGGTATTCTGTTTTATGCCATACACAGACTAGCGACTGTTAAAAATACCAAAACGTTTATGAGTTTGGGTGCTTCTCTGCATTTCTTTTTGCACATATTTTTAGCAACATACTTATGACATAGTAAGGCTAATCACAGCGAGATAGTTAGTGTAATTCTTGACTTTATATCAAAAATAAAGGAATAGAATCGACCAGATGATTACAAAGCACGTATTACACTCCACTAGCTACACTAAAACTGGAATGGAATGGGGTGGACTGAATTCGACATGAGCGGGGACGAACTGTAAACTAAAGTAGAAGTAAAGTAACACCGCAGCCAAACGTGCGGAGCATGCCTAGGGCATCTAATACAACGACACCAGATTTATAAGAAAAACAGAGGACTGGGAAGGAGAATTTGAATTTTTGTCCACCTCGATTCAACCATATTGTTCACAACTTACGCATGCGCATTCGTTTGACCGCGGTGTTAAATAGAGTAGAACATAGTGGAGAAGAACAAAGCAAAAAATAGATAAAGAGTAGATAAAAGTGACGTAGGGTAAAGTAGAGTCGACACTGGAAGAACAGTCTTGAAGAAAACTGTCTTCTGTGTTGGGGAGTAAGGTGAATATAGATCTTGATCAACAAGCGTTCATATGGTATGTTTTCCGCCGTATTGTTTGGTGTAAGGCTGACGTTTCGAGCGTTAGCCCTTTGTCAGAGTAGACTGAGGGATTGTGGGAAAATAAATGTTTTTAAAAATAGTGGGATAATAGTTTTAACTAGTAGACTTAATCTAGATTTTCCCATTCAAAGTACATGTAAAGTGGAATAAACTAGAGCAGACTAAAGAAGACGAGGGATAAGAATAAAATAGAGCCTTGTAAATTACTCTTATTCCTCATCAATAGCATAACCAAATTACTTATCAAGCGCGTACCTCTTTCTCTCCAACCTACAATAAGCCACCGTGGTATGTTAGTTATAAGTTTGCTTTACAGAGACGGCTGGTACAAGCTGAAGGTCGAAAGCGTTGACACCGGTAAATCCGTCGTTTGGCGACAGAAAGTCAACCCCATGGGTGTGTGGCGCGACAGCTTTGTCCCAATACAACTGATCCACAACAGTTTGGGGATTTCCGAGGACAGATTCCAGGGTCTGGTTGCGATAAACAAGTTCCCGGGTTATCCAGCCCCAACCTTGTTAACCGCTGACACAAAACCCGACAACTGGTGGTTCGCTGTGGGTTTGGTTTACGCTTTTACTGCACACCCTCTCAACGATAACCCGCGAATTATCGCTGACCACATTAGAATGTATGCTATTATCGACTAAAATGCAACTAACTTCAAAAACAGGTTGTAGATGTAGCTGCTTTTAAAACCTTTGTAGATGCGATGGCCAACGTATTTGTTTCATGCAAATGTCAGTAAAACTTAATAAAATCACATGCAGACTGCAGTCTTGTAGTTGAGCAAGTTTGCGTTGTTTATACATGTACACACAAAAACATACACGACACAACACAATACAATTCAGTACAGTACAGTACAATACAATACAATGCAACATAACATAACATAACATAACACAACATAATACAATAGAGTACAATACATTACAATACAATACAATACAATACAATACAACACAACACAACACAACACAACACAACACAACACAACACAAACAATACAACACAACACAACACAACACAACACAACACAAACAATACAACACAACACAACACAACACAACACAACACAACACAACACAAACAAAACAACACAACACAACACAATACAAAACAGCAGTGCGTGTACACAACACAACACAGAACAGTAGCTGTGTCGCTGAATTGTGGTAGAGTAATATTTATTGACAACAAGTGAGGCCTAATCCCGAGACTCGTCATATTCCCTACATAATTATTGTGGATGGGATTTATAAGGAACCTTTCTTGTTTGCTCTAACAGTTACAGAGAGGGCTTGCTAACAAGAGACCTCTATTTAGGGCTGCTTTTAAAGTTCTGATGATTTTCGAAGGGTTTTGCAAGGTTAGTCTCAGCTTGCGGATAGCGGAGAAATGTAAGCAAACAAACAAACAAACAAACAAATAAGTATACATCTTGGCTTCGTGAGATGGCGCATAGAGGAAGACATGAGGAGGAAGACTGGCAAGAGGGGAAAAACGCAAAGGGCAAAACGCGAGATGTCTTTCATAATGGTAGTTGTAACCCAACGTACTACCGGGGGAAGAAGAGCTATTGCCAGTAAGATATTAAGCGCTTGGCAACGTTGCAATAATGACTTGATAAACCAGTACAACTTTTATACACATATCTTTATAGCTTGTAATAAACTTACGATAAAACAATGAGAATTCGGGGGACTAAAATATGAAAATATGAATCAAGAATTTTAGTTTTTCTTACGCATTTTGTTGCACTACGACAATTTTTCGGGTGCCAGAAGACTGTTGCAAATTGGAAATATCTTATGACAGATGCTAAACTACTTTAAGAAAGAACCTTAGGAACTGAAATATGTTTTGTTATGCCAAAGGGTACTGGAGAGGTTATAGCAAGACAAACATTTCCTCAGGAAGGCACGAATCCATGCAAATGCATCTAAATGTAGTCAGTTAAGGGAACTACCCCCCCCGACCTTTTCCTTGTTTGCACGTGCACGGGTTCTTGTTACGACAAGAAGGCAACAGCAAGTAGGTAGTACATGTAACAATAACT
This sequence comes from Parazoanthus swiftii, assembly GCA_025403585.1. Classification (NCBI taxonomy): domain Eukaryota; kingdom Metazoa; phylum Cnidaria; class Anthozoa; order Zoantharia; family Parazoanthidae; genus Parazoanthus; species Parazoanthus swiftii. Next base: position 4,742 of record JAOBYE010315540.1, on the reverse strand, counting down.
TCCTAAATGAACGGTTTTTAACGACATTTGTTTTTTTTGTTTGTTTTTATTGCTCTACCGGTTCTATCGTCATCAGTGGAATAATGACATTTATTCTCTAATACCCTTTCAACTTTACAGTTCTTCACTTGTCGTGACCTGAAATATCAAAGAAATATAATGGAAGTAAAAACGTACATTTATTGCTCTATCTGTATCATATCAAACAGAAGTATCAGCAGTAGCAATAAGTAACAGCAACAGTCACAACAATAACCCTATAACACGAATTACACCACAGTATACACCATACGATATTCTAATAAGGGAACAACTTTTCAAGGTCGTTTCTGTAGAAGGTCCAGAACCCCTGACAAAGCTGTTGTAGATTCTGAACAATGATGTTGTGACTTTCTCTTAACTCCTTTTTGACTTTGATTTAGGTTTTTTCCAGGTCAGTATTTTTTTTCTACTTCAAATTATATGCTTAGAAAAGGTCTCTACCCTCCGCCCTCCACTCGACTCGACCCCTCCACGACTTGCTCAGGCAATGGCCCCTAGAATCTCAATTAATTCGAAAACTTGTATTGTTCATCATCTGTCAAGAAGTCCAATTGAGGATTAGTTGTCAGCTTAAGTTGGCTTTACCTTGAAGTTGAACGACCAGAAAGAATACCAGTGCAGGATGAGGTCTAGCCTCCAGTCTTTAGTGATTTGGGAACGGGGGTTTGCAAATTTGTTTAATAGGAGGTTTGTCCCTAGAACTGGCTTTAAAGAGACTCATTTTCGGAACTTTTGAAAATACATGGGTTGTGGAGGAATAAATGGAATATGAAAAATGTTAGTATTAAGCCTCCCTTGATTTAGAAAATTCTCTTGGCGAATACAATGCATGGTAGTGAACGGGAGGAAGCCCAGTACTGGAACCATGCTACGTCACATTTAAACATGGCGGCGTGCAGGGAATTGTTCAAATTAAAAAAAAAACCGCTTGTCGTACGTTCTGTGAACACAGTTTAAGACTTTAACTAACCGGACGGACTAAATGGCAATGCTAAAGTTCAGTTGGAGATCAAAAGTTTTTCAATTGAGGATTCGTTTAACTATAGTTACTCACAGTACGTGCATGCATCCAAGCAGGTCACCAGGAACCAGTCATAATTACAGAAAAAGAGTTTCTCACGACAATATCTACTTGTTTCGCTGCATTCTGCAAAACGTGTAGCGTAATGAAGTGTTAAGAAAATTTTAACTGCCCATATAAAGCGACAAAACATATTTTAGGATACCAAATGGAATTAAAATAGACAAAACTAGGTGAACAATAGAAACAAACAAGGAAAATTAACAATGAAAAGCAGGTTTGGAAAACAGCCCATAAATGTGGTCGGTTTGTGTTGATCAAAACCAGTTGGAACCTCTCCTGATTTGACCCCTAATTTACTTAAGCGTACAAATTATGAAGTCTTATTGGTTGGTAAGAAAAGAAAAAAAGCATCACGCTTTGATCCCTTTCAGTTAAAATAGTTTGGGTATTAATTTTAAGCAGAATCTGGAATCTAGTTGTTCCTCCGCTTATCTCGGCCTCTGACCAAGTGGGGTATAGAGTACTTTACCTTCCCCCCTGTATTAGCCCTGAGTCTTTATTTATAGTAGAAGGCAAACGACGAGGAAGTATTTAAATGCATAATAACTTAGAACGATTGCATATTTGAATGCTTTCGTTTAACAGCGGTTTATCTAACATTTTAGTACAATTTTCTCGTGGTCTACCTTCAAATCTTCTTTGCCGTTAAAACAAAATACACAGTGACAAAATGAACTACTTTTTTTAAAACTTTTTTTTAACAGTTTACACCTACAAAGTGTTACATGCAACAAAACTTACTTTTGCCTCTTTCTGCATCACCGATTGCTCCTAAAACAGGACACGCGCTTTAGAAGACGTATTACTATTAGTTAATTGTTTACACTCTTGTTCAAACTGTTTTGTCACAGCGTTGGGGCTGAAAATCGGTTCGAAACGACAAGAGCATGTCGAGAATACTCCTGATTACGAAACTGAATATCTCAAAGAAAATTTTACTTATTTATTTTTTTTGAAAATCTAAAGATAAGTCACTTAACTGCAACACAATGTTTAGCTGTGTGGTGCTATATCAGTTACCTGAAATATTAAATTCGAAAAAAATTACCATGTCTTCACCCGCAATGCATCATACTGTTCACAAGAACAAGTCGATGTACGGCGCAAAAGATTATCTTACATTTGGCATGACAAACTTAAACAAGTTTACTGCAGTTCCCAAACGCGCAAATAGGACATTGTTAAAAGTGTTTCTAGAACGAATACTTCTAAGTTTTTTAAAAAAAAGAACGTTTTTTTTATAAAAAGAACAGATAGAAAAATATAATTTAGCTGAAATGCGGAACAGTAAGTTGATAATCGATTTAAGAACCTTATAGGAACATTTAAGTTTTCAACCTTGTTTGCTGTTTCCATTACATATAATTTTATCTGATTGGACTTTTTGGGAGTCACTATTTGCCACCTTGGATTTTTTGACGGCCACTTTGTATTTCTTGGCGGTCGTTTCGCCTTTGTATCAGAAAAGGTTTTGTTTGTCTAAAAATTAGCGCAAATCTGTCGGAACTTTGATTGTCCTATTGCAAATTAGTGTATGAATAATACTGAGACAAGTTCACTGTCTTATGGTCCTTTAACTCACACGAACTTTCTCTTCTCAGAAGAAAGTTAAGGGGAGGGGGTGGGGGATGGAGGACTTAGTAGAGAAAGATGGTTAATATTTTACAAACTAGGCTACACAACTGGAAAGGGTTATTAAAAAAGAGAAAAGGGAGGATTCATGGAGCTTTTAACGATATTAAATCATTTATATATCTTTTTATTTCTAACACCCTGCTGTCAACTAAGATATAATCCATTTGCTGGGAAGATGAATTTCGCACAGGCTACCGAAACGTGAGACACAGTCATTAACAGTTCTCCTCAGGACTACATTCACCAAGATGATCAACAAATTACAAATATTGAAACAGTACTGTAGATATTTCCCCCCACTTCAACAATACTAGAAACTACCGTCGTACGAAAACTTACTCTCCATCTTCCCATCAGGAATACCTAAGAAATAAAATAGAAGTTTTGCAAAATGGTTTGTGTGACAACGATGTTAAAACAAATAACAATAATAATAATAATAATAATAATAATAATAATAGTAATAATAATAATAATGATGATGATGATAAAAATAATGTTAACCACAATAATAATAATTAATGGTAAAAAATGACAACAAAATATCTATTACTACTACTACTACTACTACTACTACTAATAATAATAATAATAATAATACTAATAGCGACAAAAACAATAATAACATTTGTTTACGTTTCAGTATTTTTATTAGATAATACGCACTGTTTTATACAGAAACGAGGATCCAATCGCCCAAAAACCAATAATTTCCTCTTGCTGAGCCTATTGGATTTTGTTCTATAGTTTCCGACTAACTGTTGTTATTATTGAAGTTGGAATTGTCAAGCAGGAAAATGCTAGATTAAGTGATGTGGAAGCTTGTTAATTTGGTCCAATATTTTTGTTACGATTCAAATTCAAATCGTGACTATAATGATGAATGACTACAGACTCCAAAGTTTCACCAGCGTTTAAGCCTCGAATTGAAGTTAAATATTCATAAACACCAATGTGGATATAAACTATTTACAAAATGTGATTTGTTGGAGGTTCAGACTTCCAATCGTTCTCGCATTCAAAACCAAGTCGAGGCTAACACTGTTGAAATTCCAACCCGCGGTAGCTGAGAGTACGAATTGAGGGTTATCAATTCTTTAGTATTTTGCTCCAGAAATACGAATGACTTCAAAAACAGTTTAGGATGAAGTCGCCCCTAAGTCCTAACACTTAAAAAATGAATTTTGGCCAATTTTCTGCATCAGTCCTTTAGCAACATGTTCACACAACCCGCACTTGCGATTCGGTGTCCAAAGCTGGAGAAGCTACAGTTTATTTCTTTTTAGACAGACTATTTTGTCATTACCATCTTGCAACGAAAACCCAAAACAAACAAAAGAGATGTTACTGTCCAGCTTATATACAAAACTACTTACCATTCGTAATTGTAAGGTTTTCGAGAACAAACAGAATTAGAACAAAACAGTACGAGTTCATCTTGAATTTCAATGTCTTCTCGTAGCGGAATCAATTTTTAATCTTTTTTCGTTTAGTTGCACACCCTAACACCTGTGAAAGCTGACCAAATATCCTGGCGCTTAAAGTGTCTGAACAATAAATATATATTCAGCTTAATACATTTCCAAAGTATCTCGGTTAATCATCAATCAAAGCCGAGGAAATAGCGTTCTTTTTTGTTGGGACAAGAAAAACACATGAGTGCCTTAGGCATTTTTCTCACTAGCTACACATGAAAGTTTGTAATCATCACACCAAAGTGAATATTGAAAATTTAGAACCAGCAAAGAAAACTAGAATTAAAAAGTAGAGCAGTAAGTACGGCAAGTGGAACAGGGATTCTCACTGATGATAAATATGAATATTTGTTTGTTGTTTCTTGCCTTACACATGCTAAAGTTGGAGCTTTATAGATAGCTACAGTTTTACTGACCGTTTGATCTCGTATGTGCGTGTGTTTGAGGGGGGGGGGGGAGGGTTCCCTCCACAGCTGACCATTACTAATTAATGACTGATGTTTTCA
>JAOBYE010315539.1:0-30664 GCA_025403585.1 Parazoanthus swiftii | reverse complement strand
AAAGTTATACATTCATTCAGAGAATTTCATAAGCTTTCCAGTGATATATAGGTTTAGGGGTCTCCGACCCATATCGAACGAGATACAGAATGAAAACTAAAAGCATAGCCCAAAGTGTTCTGTATCCTTAACTTGCATGGCGATGCAGTAGTTACTGCATTAAACTAGCACCCTGATATCTCAATTTTTTTTTCAGTTGCTGAAACATTTTTTCTCTTTTCTCTTTTTTCACATCAAAATGGAAAATGTTATAGCATATCATCATACATACATAAACAATCTGCTGGCCATTTTTTTTAAAACCAGAATCTGTTCTACTTCACCTCTTTGTCTATAGTTCATGTTTCCATACAAAAAAAAAGTACAAATTGTAGCAAACAATTGAAATTGAAGCATATGCTGTTATGTTCCATTTTAAATGGCTTGGTCCAAGTTACATGTAGGCTGCTAAAAAAAGCATTTTGAGATCTGCTTGTTTTAAATTTAACATTAAAATCATTAAACAGGCTACAAAATATGGCATATTTTTCTGAATGTCACTTTGAACCCTGTTCTTACCAGTCAGTTCTAGCAGCCGGTCTGCCAATGTGCTTTTGCCATGGTCAACATGTGCTATGATGCTAAAGTTCCTGATCTTCTCAACAGAAAAGTTCACTAAATCAATTTGCCCCTGCAAAAATTGATATAATAATAGTTGTCATGTACTGTATACCTTTAAAATAAACTGAGGTCATATATCAAGCACTGATTTCAAGTTTACAGGTCTTTTTAACCTTTGTAAACACACAAGAATAAGGACCTGTGACCTTCAACCTCTTATGGTTTTACTGTGAGACTTGTGCTTTAAGTCTCAACTCATGCTCTCATTCTTTAACTGTGAAATCTCATCATGAGCACAAATTAGTGAAACTCCAAATAAATTATGTCCAAGTTGAATTGTAATTATTGCTACCTTTGTACTCATAGTTCGGCACTTGAATAAAGTACTATCAAATAAATCACTTTATGTATCAGTGTATTTCAATCTTAAGGCCGGTACACTGTTACATTGTACCGACATTCCCTCGTAGCTGTACCGCCTTTCCCCAGCAATGGCGTCTGGCAAGTGTTTTAAAGTCACCATATGCACAAAACTGCATCATTTTCCAGGACTCTAAATTTCAAAAATGTTCTGGGGGATGTCCCCAGACCCCTCTGGATGCTTGCATCTTCGGCGCTTGATGACTTCCAACCCAGGTGTACCTGCTTTCCTATTTAGTGTACCCCATTTCCCAAACCTTAAGAAAAACACTGCGTATCATTATCAACCACTCTTGAGGGAATTGGGAACATTGCTACAGTTACAGTATTTAACTTTGTTCATTTCAAGCTTCTTACATGTACCGGTATACAAGCCTCCTGGTTTCAGATACTAATCTTAAGGTTTCTCAATCATTTTTCAATCATCAAAGTTTTGTTTATCTATGGTAGGAAGGTCTGAATCCTGGGTTTCTTTCTGAACATATTAATATTGTATACATTGGGTACCTAATGAAATACAAGCAATGGTATCAGATCTCTTCAAACAGGTCTGAATTCTTTGAAACAGAAAAGTTGTAGAGCACTTGAGAAGCAAATTAAAGAAACATACAGTTTTATCTCATGTTCCTCTTAAACTTCTCTAACGCTCTTGTGGAGTGTCTACATGTGTGTATACTCATAGTTTATGACACCAGCCTTTTTATAACTAAAGGAATAATCAGTGTTTGTAAACATGTATTTCAAGGATACATCATGAAAAAAAAAGTGTCAAAAAATATTTTTCTTTCAATCTCTCACTTGAAATTCTGTCACTTTTAAACTTCTCATTGCTTCTATAATAATTAAAAACCGCACCAGATCAGCAGAGCTGTCAAGGTTCAAGGTAGGGCATGAGATCTTGGGTGTGACAGTTGCAACCCATCCAACCTCCTCTCCCCATCCCCCCCCCCCAACTGTGTACAATATACTTTATTTTTTATAGTTGACCAAATACATCTGGTAACTGCTTACTTTCATGTGTACTCCTGTGCCAGTTTCTTCATCCACACATGACGATATTCTCCTCTTGCTGTTCATAAAATGATAATTTTTAATTAGTATTACACTGTTTCTTAAGTCTAGTTATTTTTTGCTTTCTTCTGATTTGTTGAAAGGTTGCTAAAATTTTAAAAGATTTGAAAAACAAAGATGGTGGTCAACATTAATTTTACGGCAGATTTTTCAAATGTTCAGACACTAATTAGTTACAAAAATGTAACTGGTACATGTATCTAGATTGTTAACAATTAAACCCCGATAAGATGCTCTCTCTGTCGAGTGCGAATTGCAAGAGTAAAGAGAATCTCACGGATTTACCTTCCAGCCCTTGGCAGTGCCAAACGGCAAGCTCTTTCCAGTAGCCTTGCAGGATAACGAAGTAAGTCACCACCCCTGGACATGTTCCAACTACATCCGCCAAGAATTTTATACGCGCGTGCTGCCATTTCTGATTCTAAATTACATGTACTTGATTCGGCATATGAGATTCCTCAGCACTCTAAAAGCGCTTGCACATACATATTCCCTCAGATCCATAAACAATTTTGTTTAGCAAGTAATTTTCTAGGTTTATGATTATCCCAAACTTCTCACTCAAAACCAAGGGACAAAAAATAATGATTCATTTTCAAAAAAAGCACAATTTCATCCCTGGTCCGCCATTTTTAAATTTGACTTGGTAGTTACTTCGTATATGTTACACTATGGTGTCCCCAATACTTCAACTTGAGCTGAACCGCTGACCAGCAAGAACGGCAAGGCAAACATTGGCTCCAGGGCCGTCCGAAAAACGCCATTTAAAAAAAAACCAAGAAATTTAACTGATATACAAAGGTCAAGGGTTTTCTGACCTGCCACACCAGGTTTACTTATCTTGCTTTTCTTCGTCCACTGTGAAAAGGTCAATCGCAGAATTTTTTGGTCGAAAAAAGTTTTTTTATATTTTGTTCTAAAAGTTGGATTTCAAGACGTCGATCGTCTTGGAATTTGGCCCCTTTTTCCTTGTATTACCTCAAACGCATGCGCAGTCGTTATTTCGACATTTCCTTGGAGGTTGAAGCGGGCCCGCAGGCAGGAGGGGTGTGCCCTCCCCCCCCCCCCCCACACGAGGGCCATAAACAGGTCCGCAGCTGAGTAAGCTCGATTAAAAAGGAGAAGAAGTGCGAATACCGAGGCGTATTCGTGATAGTTGGCATTAAAGACTAAAAAATGGCTATCAGCGTGTTTGTCCCTTCAATTTGGCGTTTGGTGAGTCTTGGTTTACGAAATTTATGACAGCCGCCCTTGGTTTGCACTCTCTTCCCCCCCCCCTCCCCCCCAAAAAAACAAGTTTTTGGCTACGGGCCTGTGAAACAATCGATCGGCACCCAGGGTAGGCTACTGTGTTCCCTTTGGTGAATTTTGCTTCACGTTTTTCAAAGGTCAAACTATTTAAAATAATCAGTTGAATAAGGCACCTGTCGTGCCGAATGACTTGCCTGTCAGTTACAAGACAAATGTTTAGCATAACATATTTAACAATTACTCCACAAACGCGCGTTGGATTTGAGCTTTTAGATAGTGGACGAGGTGCGGAACTTTATATACTACCGACTCGAATTTTCGGCCATTTCAAGGGGAAATGTTCCGTGATAAAATTGTCAGTTTCCATATTTGGACAAACTACAGGATATATATATTTTAGACCTTGAGTAGAGAGCCAATCAGATTACCAGTAATTCAATATCCAATGTTTGGTATCTAATAAATAAGTGTATTCCAAGTTTAAATCAATTCAGTCCAGCAAAACGTTAGCATGCTGTATTCCCTTTTTCAGCTGACAACGTGGGATTAGTTGCACAAAACAATCTTACAGATGACGATTTCATTCTAGGCGTATTTAGGCTAAACGTTTTTGTAATTCATAATAGTTTTTAAAACCGTAAATTACCCAATCAGAGTTATTATTATTAACATATTCACAACCACTACAAAATCACCTGAAATCTTGCATATCTGAATAGAAATTATATCTCTGGGTTAGCGAGTCGGCGAGGAAATTGTTGTACTACTAAAAAAGAATGGATGGGAGTCTTACCATTTAGGCAAGACGGCCAACCAACTTGCTATGGTCAACAGTTTTCGTCTTCTTTAGATGAAGCAAAGAACTTATAAATTTTCAAGTCCTAATCAAGCCTTATTGCTGATAATTTTATTTTCTAATTGCAACCTTTCCAACCGAGAATGCCGGATGAAACAAAGGCCGTCGAACTACAGGTAAAAATTAATACCAACCGTTGGAGATCATATTTGATCATGATCTTTTCGTGTTTTTGTTGAGAGTTTCAAATCACTCTCCGTTTAGTGAAGTTTGAGAACATATCAACTGCTTAAGGTCTTTTCATATTCTATATATATCACAAGATACACATATAAGAAATCTTTTTTGTTTACAAGTAAGTTTTTCTTAGTCCAATAAAAATATAGCCCGAGAAGATGGGCTCAAAATTGGTCTAAAATCAGGCCTCTCAAGAAATGAAACATTGCTTAAATTATGTCTGAGAACCGGCTGATTTACTAGGACAACGGCTTCAAAAATTTGCTCCTCGTATTGGAGTTTAGCCTTTGAGAACCATAGACTGTCAAACATATACGTCTTCGGGAAGTTTAAATCACGAAAATGAATAAATTCTGAGCAACAACTGCAGCCGCTATCAAAAACTTTATTTAGGAATTATTTGAAACGCACTACAGTTGAAAGTGAAATATTAGAATTTTTTGCCTCTATTTGGTCATTTATAAATCAAGTTTTATTTTCAGTGAAATTTAAACAACAACTCAGCGATATATGCTAATCAACGTGTTTCACACAAAACTTGCATTGAAAGAAAAGCGTCGCCATTGGCCACGACTGATCGACCGCGAGATATTTGGTTTAATTAAATCAATTCATTTCCTCTCTTTCTGGAATTATAATATATTTCTAAATGCTTCCTTGTCAGTTTGTATGAAAGGAGTACGGTTCATGCAGTCGAAAAAAGAACTCTGTGTATATTCATTTCTCCTGCACATTCAGTATTGAAAGCATTGCAGCTGTATTTGATAACGGCATTTTGATCTATTTTAGAAAATTGAAAGAGTTGTATGAATATGAAAGTATTGGCGCTCATTCTTTTTCTGAAACTCGCATAATGTGTTCGGTATGTTCGTTCGTTCTACGCCAGGTGGCAGAATGCCATTAGCTTATTAAATTGGACTAGTTGGAAATTTCTCGTTTAATTTCATCGCTTTTTTTAAACTCTAAATAACATCGTCAAATGAGAACATGTATTTTGGTGCTCAGACTCGGGATTTGAGCCTCCAAAAGAATGTTCTTAATTGTTAAAAGGTTCTTTCAGAGCTTTGCGCATGTTCAAAGGTAAAAAAGGTTAAAAACAGGCAATCTTCAGATGCCAATCCAAGTTATTCAAGACGCAGGTGACACGGGTGGTCTGTTTTGGATTTTAGTTTTTTGTCTTTTATTTGCATCGCTGATGTTGATTTAGTCCCACGTCAGAACACACAACAATAAAATGTTTTGAACCGTAACAAGATTTAGGTGGATTTAGAATTTTCTTTTTAAGTTCTTTGGATGAAGAATGTAAGATTTCTACTTCTGAAAAGAGGAAATCCGATATTTGATTATAATTTCAGCCGTGATAGCCGGTACAAAAAAGAGTAATAAAAATAAAATCTCGTTATGCTATCGGTGCATGGTTCATCGATCGTAGCACATTTCAAGTAACAAATTAGAATACTACTTTACAGTTGCCGGTAAGCTACAATTCTTCCCGTTTTTGTATAAAAAACAAAAGTTTCCTTCTTGTCCTCTTGGGATTTTATCATAATATCGTTTCTGGGAAATGGTCAGTCTTACAAAAAATAGTTTGTTTAAAATATATTAGTCGGTACAGGCTTTTTAAACTAAGAATAGTTTCAAAAAGATATTATAATTCTGAAGTTGGATCTGAAGTCTGGTATTTTTTAAAATATATTTGTCATTTTGTTGTCGTTGAAGTAAAGATAGAAAAACTAGAAGAGGGGGGAGGAAATATGAAAAAGGACGGTGGAAGGGGAGGGGGGTGGAGTGAGGAAAAACCTGACCTCCTCTCCTCTTTTTTTTTCTCACCAGTAATTCCTTCTCGCCAATAACAAATCACGACATTCTGCTCAAACCCGCCCAATTCTTGTTATCATTCAATTCAAAAGACTTTCTTTTATCTGCGTTACGTTATCTCTCGGCAGTGCTGCAAACAAACTCGTGCGTCCACGCGACCAGCGGTCAGAGTCCTTGACTTTTCGGCCAGTGCAAAATTTTAGGCATCACTCTTCATCAGACATGCACACCAGATCTAACACACCTGGTTGAAAACTTTTTAAATTGACTACGGATTGGTAACGGCCTGCGGCCAAAATTCGACAAAAGGCAGATAATCCATAACTCTGAGTACGTGAATTGAGCTAAATCCAAATCTAAATAGATAATCTACAAAGGGACTGATCACAGAGATGCAAAGTTTTCAATGATCCGCTGGCTGTACATTTCTCCAAGCGAACGCCACAGGCGCAAGCAGTTGTGCGAGGGGTCCAGGGACTAGGGGAATTTCCTTTCCCCCCCTGGGAAATGTTTAACTTGAGATCGCTTTTTCCTGTGTTCTGAGGTCACTTAGTTACACATTTTACTGATTTTCCGGTTTCTGTTTGCAGAATAATTTCCGGTTTCCAGACTTGGCATCTATGTTAGGAGTGGACGAGTATTAGAAGTCAGCAGTTCAAAGAAGGCGGGGCTTCTGATTGACGTCTCCACAGGCCAATGCATTGCACATATTTTTAAAAAACTCAACTCGCAGGAAGCAGAGATTATTTAATGCTCACCAGTTCACTCAATCACTGCTTTCTGTACTTCTTCTGCCTCTACTTATACAAACTGTTCAACTGGGATTTCAAGCAACGAGAAATCGCTAGATTCATATTGTAATAGAACACTTTTAATGTTCATATAGACATTCCATGTATTTTCAGAATTATGCCGCTCGCTCGGATATCGAAGCCGACAAGACAGGAACAATTACAAACTCGGAGTCATTGCAGTCAGCAAATGAACATCAACACAACGAGAAAACATCTTTGTTGAAGGATAGCGGTGAGGATGAAAATCCCTTTACGTTGTACAACGGAGAGGCCGAAGCCTCTAAATCAGACGACCTCACGATATCGTCGGAACGGAGACTCTGTATGGAAGACAGAACAACGTAAGTATTACTCATAAGAACCAAAATTATGTTTAACAGTTAATTGTGGTTTTAGCACGTTTTATGTAGCTGCTACTAAAAGCACTTGGATCAATTCAGATCAGGAAAGGTTTGGTCCATAAAATTAATGTTGCTGTTTTCATGTGACCTCGCATTCTCTACGATGAGTTCATCATTATAAAATTGTATATCAGATATATATATACTCTATGAATAGATACTATCATGAGCATGTCATGTGACAGAAATTATTTTTGCAAAGAAAGCTGAATTAACTGATTCTAATCCTCTTATGCAAATTTTGTATTTCGGTCATCATACAACCTTTGCTCAAGATTACTTAACATAATATTGCTCAATAGACCGTACGTTTGCAATAATAACAAAAAACATACACTGTATATTTTACAATGACAAAGACAAAGTGAAAGTTGTTGTTATAATATGAACTTAGAGTATAAACTGTATGGAATTAATGTATATGTGAAAAAGGATAGATGTAATATTTAACTATAGTTCTCTCATTCTCAAATGTTGTATGCTAATAGACCAATTTCGATATATTAAAATCCAGCCTTAAACAAAAAACATCAATAAGAGGCTCTAGGGAGTAATCCATGTACAAACTCTATATTTTATTCCCCTTAGCCTTGTGTTGATGTCTTTAGTTTCAAGCTGAATTTTATAATATCAAAATTGATTTTAAATTAATAATATTATTATTTTTTTGTTCAGAAACTGGCAAACAATTATGCATGTACTAAAGGGAAATATTGGCACAGGATTGCTTGGACTGCCAAATGCTGTGATGCATGCAGGCATTGTGGTAAGATATGATAAAGCATATGTTATATTTAAGTTTAACCCTCTTCAGAGCAGGGCAATTGATCAAAGAAAAGAAGTTCATGCAGGGGAACTTGGACAAAATATTAGAAATTAAATCTTAAAAGTAATAATGCCTGGAAGATCCACTGAAGGGGGGGGGGGGGTGGAGGGTTCTCTTGTGTTTGACTTGTATGATAGATGCAAGATCGAGCTCCTAATGTAGGGACTCACAGAGTTTGTGTTTCTACACAATTTTTGAACTACATGTACTGTTTAGAAGAAAGGGGTAGGGGGGGGGGGTTCTTGCCTCATACATGTACAATATTGCATTTCACAAATCACAAACATAACAGGATTTGTGCAATTCATGATAAAAAATCAGCCACTATAACAGAAAGTATAGTGCTGGATTGTGACTAAAAGTAGCTGTAGCATCAGTTGATCAGAAGAAGACATTGTATGTTCATGTAAAAATCTTACTGTATCAGCATGCAGACTTGCCAAATTTTGACAAAGTTATTCTTGTAAACTTTTTATCTTCCCAACTACATTTTTTTATAAGAATACATGTAGGCTGTCACAACATCAATGCTATTTTAAGCATATTAAAATACATGTGGTTCACTTATGAAAATGAAAGACACTGTCTTGTAATAACAATTGACTTAATAGTTTTTTTCCCAAACATTTTGATAATAACTTGTAACTTCAAGTAATGATTTACGTGGGAGTGCCAGCTCCTACATACAGCTGGACTTTTCCCCTTTCCTCCCATCATCTTTCTCAATATCTATCATGAATAACTTGGTTGGTTGTAAGAAAAAAGGGACTCAGGTCATCCGCTTATGATCATTCTTTCTCCTCCATTCTTTAAGGTAAAAATAAATTAAAATAGATCATAAGACTCAGAATTTTCTAGAGGCATGCCTCTCTGGGCCCCTCCAGAAAGCTCATGCCTTCCGTGCTTGTTCTCCCCATCTTTATCTTTATCTCCCCTTACTATGTCTCGTTTGGGAGAACCCTGAAACGTAAAGATTCAAAAATTGTGTCCCAGTGTACCTAAATAAAGGTTGAGAAGAGAGTATGGAGATACTGTACATGAACATGTAGGTAATTATGGGACCTTACAAAGTAACATCATTTGGCTTTTTTAAGAGTGAAAAAAAATTAAATTTAAGTACACCCACAAGGGACAATATGTGACATTTCTCACTGACTGTAAATGCTTGTTGCTTCCATTTACAGGTTGGCCCAGTGGTTCTGCTTGTATTAGCTATGATTGCAGTTCACTGTATGCACTTGCTAGTCCAATGCAGTCATGCCCTTTGTAAAAAGTAAGTTTACCTTTTCAGTTGGATATATTTACATGTATTTGCCATGATTGTTGTGCCTGATTTTATGATCGTTCACAAAGCTTGTAAGGTGACAAAGGCCTGGAAAGGTTAAAGTGGCATTTTTAGTATGATATGTATCAATTAAAGGATTTTCTTTTTGTTCAGTTTAATACTGTACAATAATTGCAATTGTTTCTCAAGTGAGTAACTGATTTTAAATTTTTTAGAGAGCGTCAAAATTAGTACAATGTACACATAGCTAACTACATGTAGTATATTTCATACAATGTAGTAGTACTTAATAATAAAACATGTGAACCAGGGATATTAATCAAACAGAAAATTGTAAAGGGGAAAATTTTAGTGTTCAGTTATATATCAATTGCTAAAACCTGTTGTTTTTTACTTTGTAGGATTTTAGACTTGGCCAACACCAAAATTTGTTAAATTATTTTGTTATATATTTTTATAAAATATTTTGTTCAATTCTTAATTTTCTTATTAATAAATATTTGTTTCAACTGTACAGTCATAGTACTTAATTAAATAAGTCAGTGTTTTTAATATAAACCGTGATGAGTATACTAAATTTTTTGTCATAAAATATACTGCTGTATAACTGTAATTAGCTTATATTATTTTGTAGAAGAGTGATGTTGTTGTCAACCTCACCAATCTTTTTTCTGTGCAGAACAAACTTACATTGTATGCTAAAACAACCAGTCAGTTATCTTGTCTATCAATGTTAAGTGCAAGGTGGGAGGGGGGGGTTGGTGAGGGGAGAAGCTAGGCATTGTGGGTAATTTTATAACATTCAACGGCTTGTGATGAGGATACATGTACTGTATATGACCATGCATTTTTAATTAATAGTAGGAGCCAGGGTTAAATGAAGACCTCTGTTGAACTTACAGGACAGGTGAGCCAGCCATGGGGTATGGGCAAGTTGCCGAGGAGGCAGTCAAACAATATAACCCCAGAAAGGCGAACTTGGGAAGGTTTGCTGATGTATTTTTTGTCATATTCTTCCTTATTAATTAATATGCTTCAGATATTTTATGTCCAAAACTTACAGAGTTTTAAATTAAACCAGTCCTGTATATTGCTTACAAGTGAGACAGTGTCTATAGACTGATATATTTAAATATTATACTGCTGCAGCAGTAAGTTTACTTTATTATCTTGAAGTTGTAAGAGTGCTATTAAAGTGTCGTAAATCTGAAAGGAAGTAAAGGTGAAGCCATCAAAGGTAAATTTGCTTGTGCATCAGGACAATCAAGTTTCAGAATTTTTCACTTGTCTATTAATTGGACAGTCAAGTAACATTTATTTTGATTCTTACTCGTCTGGATGGAAGTTTTTCTTGTCCAAGTGTCTGTCCATTTTCTCCTTTAGATTAAACATGGAAGGATATTTGCAACTGTAAGATTTCCTTTAATTTGCAGTGCAGTGGTAATGATAAATTGATGGTTTTTCAAGTATACAGTAGCCCCTAAGGCTTCATGATCAACTACATGACTGTACTGTACCTTAAATTTTGGCCCTTTTTCTTCAGTGGTGCTAGACTAACAAAAAAATTATAAATTAATTCTCCTCATCCATGTGGACAAGTAATTCAGGAAATTTTACAGGTTGTCCACAAACTGACCTAACTCATCCCAGATGATCAGATGACTGAAAATTGATTGCCATATGCATAATGCACTGTCTTGTATTTGCCATTATCTTGAATAAAAAGTTGTTGTTTCTATTTTGGCAGGTACATTGTCAATATATTCCTGTGTATCACTCAGCTTGGATTTTGTTGTGTTTACTTCCTGTTCATAGCTGACAACATACAGCAGGTACTACACTGTAATTCTTGAATTGGTAAAAATAATTTATTGGGGGGGGGGGGGTGAGTGCAGGTAATTGCCTGGAAATTATGGTTCATAGTAACTGTTTTTATGCAAGTCAATTTTGTCATCTTTTTTTTTGTATTTCTACCACAATTATGAAATAATGACAATACAGTACGAGGTTAGCGCAGTTGGTGAGATCTCTGGCTGCTAACCAGAAGGTCCTGGGTTCAATCCCCAGCCTGGTTGAGGGTTGAACCTCAATCCGCATATGACCTTCTTTCGCCACACCATCCATGGACAAGTAGAGACATTAAGCCATTGGTCTTAGGTCTCTCAACGTTCTTTCAGCTGAGACTTAAAAAGAACCCACACACTTGTTGATAGGAGTAGGCTCGTGCGGGTGTTGTGGACTGTCACCTCTTCCTCTAGGTGGGGCCTGCTGTAATATGGGGAAACCTGCAGCAGTGTCCCCAGCTCTCTCTACTGGAAATACATGTAAGCTACCTGTAAATAAAATAAAAATAAACCAGAAAATAATGTTTTACAAGTTTTAGACACTGGTTTCATTTCAAATGTTGTTTAAAACCCAGAAAAGACTTTTTCAGACAAACTTATTTTGGGTGCAAGCTCCCAGACCCCTCTAGAAGGGTGGCAACTTCAGCTCTCGATGATGCCCCCAGTTTTCCAAGGCTTGCTATGGCCCTGGAATGCTAATATTATTAAGTCCGAGGAAACAAAAGATTAATTTTAATAAAAATGTCTTACAAAATTCTTTTAATTCTTTTATATTTCAGGCAGCAGAAGATGCACATTTGGATGTGAAGATCTGGATTCTCATTCTGTTGCCACTAGTCATTTTGTTTTCATTTATTCATAATCTTAATCACCTGGCTCCATTGTCGGCTATTGCTAATGTATGTGTGTTGTTTGGTGTGATTGCCACCTTCGTGTATCTTGGAAAACACCTTCAGGATCCACACAACTTACCAGCATTTGCTGGATGGAGCACTTTGCCGCTCTTTTTCGGAACTGCTGTATTCGCCTTTGAAGGAATTGGTGTGGTAGGTTTAAATACACTACATGTAAATTGTCCTTAATATCAGACTGTTGAACATAAATTCAGATTTATTACTAATTTCAGCACCGTTACTTGATGATATTGTAACAAACAACAGCGTAGGGTGAAATAATGGTTTTAGGCTGGAAAAATCTTTCAAAATTCATAATACTATAAATATAGGGTGAAATAAGAGAATGTAGGCCTTGGTAGACAAATTTCAAAATGTCAATAACAGTAAAAATAAAAATAGTTAGTTTAGTCAATAGTTAAAAATACATACTAGGCAGTGTAGGGTTCTTGCAGCTGGTAACTCATATGAAAACCAGGAGCACAGCATTTGCATGAAAAAAGCCCCAAAATATGACTGTCAGAAGAATACACTTGTCTTGAAGAGGAATTTAAGACCTTTTAAGACCTGAATAAACGACTTTGCACCCTTTCAAGGGCTTGACAATTCAAAATTTAAAATAAGACTTTTTAAGGATTTATGGGAACCCTGCAGTAAAACATTTTGGTGTGTTAAGGCTACATAATGTACATATTGTACTTAAGCTTGTAAAGTGACACACAGTGTGATACACTCTTAAGTATCAGAAAAGGTCTTTTCGAAAATTAAATGACAGGTAAACTAAAAGCTAGAAAAAAGAGTAAGTTTTAGTTGAAGAAGCAAATATCAATTTCACCTCATGCATGTTGTGTGTCTTGCTTTAATTTGTAGTTTCTTTTTATTGACATATTTTCTTTGTCTCTGATAGGTGCTTCCGTTGGAAAACAAAATGGCAAACCCTCAAGACTTTGGCTGGGTTCTGAATCTTGCTATGGGCCTGGTGACAGCTTTGTACATTTTATTAGGTACAATGGGCTACCTTGTCTGCGGTCCTAGCAGCTGTGCTGGCAGTATCACACTAAATCTGCCGCAGACAGAGTAAGTTACATGTAGAACTTTGTTACATGGTTTATATACAGCGTAGTCTGAAAATTAAATTAACAGGAATTTGCGCAGTTGACGAATAACAAGATGGAAAGAAGTCATTCGGAATAGCTATAAAAGTTTAATGATCACTTGGTGCACTGTATGTTTCCACAGTCACTGCGAAAAAACAACAGACAGTTTCAGACCAAAACAGCAGCTGGATAAAGGTCAAGAATCCGCACCGAAACGTACTCCAGATACCCTGTCTGCCGTCTGTCGGCAGTCTGTCAGCCGTCTGTTGGCCGACAGTTTTGTTGATAAAGTGTCGGCCGACAGACGGCCGACTGTCGGTGGAGTGTCGGTGAGGTGATTTCCTATTTTCTTCAATGATATATCTGTTTTTGAAAAGTGTTTCATGTAAATAAAGTGATATAAAAATTGTTTTTGTCATTTTTAACTTGCTGTCTAGAAGAACTCAAAGTTTTTCTTACTTTTATTTTGTCAGTCATCGTTAAGCTCAAGTTGTTTTTAAAAACAATACCGTGGATGCTGGAGGTCACTGTTTGTGTTTAAAAGAAATAAAGACAAGCGAAAACACGTTTTGTTCAAATTGACCGAGACGTGTACGTGCAAATCCTTTATTCCGCCTCCCTGTCTGTAAATAAACACGTCCTGGGTGGTCCGTCTATAAAGACTATTTTTTGTCTTTTTAAAGTAGTTCGGCCGCAGTCGCAGTGATTTCAGTTCTGTAAACGTGGGTCCGAATCCTGGTGAGTCTAATGAAGTGTTTTGTTGTCTCTCAGTGATATTCTTCTTTGCTTGTTTTCTTCTTTTCAAAACCTAACAAAGTGTAAGAACGAAAATATTGTGAATAATTGCAGACTATCAAAAACAAAACATAACCATCGCGGAGCACGAAAGCGTTTGACTGAAACCATTCCTTTCAACTTGTTTCTCACCAATGTGGTCGTATATGGCAGCCAAGAGCAAACATCGTTTCTGAAATATAGTACTATATGTTAATCGATTGTATACTGTATGTTAATATATCGGTCAAACGAGCGAACTTTAATAGAAGTGTTGGTGAAGTGCGGTGAGGAGTTGGTGGGGTGTCGGTGAAGTGTTGGTGAAGTGTCGTTGAAGTGTTGGTGGGGTGTCGGTGAAGTGTCGGCCGACAGGGTATCTGGGGTATGTTACGGTGGGGATTCTTGACCTTTACCCAGCAGCTGTACCTGTACTTAATTAATTTCCAGGACCAATTAAAAAGGTGGTTCAAAACACTTTTCCATTTTACATTACCACTGAACTTTATGAAAGGCTTACAGTACTTATTCGGTGTAAAAATGATTACTTTCCATAGGAACTTGAGAAGTCCTCAAAATACACCCAACTTTTAGCATTTGACTTTCTTTTATGCAAATAAAGTCACGTGCACAGTGAACCATCTTTTTGTTGCATGATAAATAAGAAAGCACTTCCAATTTAGTTAAGTGGCACGGCAGATTGGGAGCCACCTTAACTAAGAGATATTGAGCTTTTCTGATTTTGACAGCCACTGGGGCCCAGCTAACATGACTTTATTTCTTGTTTTCAGATTGTATACAGCAGTAAAGTTGCTGTTTGCTATCTCCATCTTTTTCTCGTACTTTATTCAATTTTATGTGCCCATGGAAATTCTACAACCTCCGATTCTAGCAAGAGTTCCTGACCAGCTTAAAAGTGCTGTGGACTACACTATCAGGATTGTGGTTGTAACATTTACATGTGAGTACTTTCATTAAGAAGTAGCTTTTATCAGTACATAACTTAGTACAGGGACGGAGCAAAGGGGATCTTCTTCCTTTTTCAGTCGTCAGCAATTTTGAAAACATTTTATAAGGAAAACACTGAAAACAGCTCTCTGGAGCAAAGATACTCTTTTTGGGCCTCTATTTCCAAACTTTTGGGTATCATCCCCATAGCTGTCAGCCCCAGAAATTCGAAAATCTTGTGCTATATACTGTATAGGCCCGTGGGCATTAGTGGCTCTTTTTTAGTCATTCCGATTTACGGTACACAATTTTTTAATAGGAACAACCTCTTAAAGAAAATGAGGCTTTGATTGGCCAAAATTTAAGAACAGTTTAAGAACAAGCTGAGGCTCGGGCTCGATAGGTAAACTTCTTCCTGGGATAATCACTGGAAATCGTCTCAGAAAATGACTCGGCGAATCCATGATAAATCCGCGGGGATGAATTGATCAGAAATACACCCGCCAACCAGTTCGTTTTCCAATTCATGTATTGCAATAGTTTTTATTCGATTTAAACCACATATAGAAATATAAAGAACTTAAGAACAATTTGAGGCTCAAATCGCCAAAAAATGAGGCACAATGAGCCTCGGCCAAATTTACTGGTTCTTATAAAAGGTTAAAAAATTAAAAAAACGTGTAGCGCTTTTCTCTGTCGTAGATTGAGATAATTATATCACATGGCAGAAATTGGAATTAGACAGTGGTCTTTTGTTCACAATGAATTATCTTTGGCAAACTTTCCATACTCGTTCCTACTTCATTATGCATGCAAAGCTACTGATTTTTAAACCAAAATATCTGAGGTAAACCTGGCGTTACGAGCAACCAAAAATTCTCGAAGTACCTGTTAGGGTTAGGAGTAATGGTTAGGGTTGAGATAAGGATTATATCTTTTAATTTCAAGACTAAAAATATGAAGTTTGGCGGCCGTCGCTGCACGAAAATTTAAAGTTTCGCAGCCATATTGTATGCATAAAGAAGTAGGGACGAGTATGGAAATTTTACCTTCTCTTTTATTATCACCAGGTGCTCTAGCGATAGGGATCCCCCAACTGGACAACTTCATCTCGCTGGTTGGAGCGTTCAGCAGTTCAGCACTGGCCATAATATTTCCTCCCTTGCTACACATCTTAACATTCAGCTATGACTCCACTTTAACTTTACCAGAACTCTTCAAAGACTTGGCCATTGCCTTGCTTGGGATCCTAGGCTTTGCTGCGGGATCGTATTCATCTGTTCTGCAGATCGTTCAAGGTTTTCAACAGACAAACTTGTACCATATTGGTTCAGCCCTGTCCAACTCCACCAATGTCACCTTGGTCAGTGTAAAACCAATAGCGTCGTTGTCAAGGTCCATATTGTTGAACAGACCCTAAGAACCAGACTAGAGTGGTTGTTTTGGATATCAAAGTTCAAGGAAATTCTTCTGGGTCAGACTTCACTCGATCAATTCAGTATTTCTTATTTTCTCTTTCGCATGGTGAAATGTTCAATGTTCGTTTTTTTTAGATTTTCGTGGTTATGTTTTTGTTGTTAGACTACACGTCTATAACCGGTACCGGCTTTTTGGAAATATAGTCGAGTAAGCGCCCTCAATATCTGAAATTGGGAGCTAGTGTCTGCACGCAGACAACTGTAGTACACCATTAAATCTGAATTTGAAATTTTTTATACACGTAATATATACAGGTATTTTGAGTTCAATCAATAAATTATGCAAAGTATAGCATATTCTTGCAAAAAATCACTTTGCCTGATATAATATACATGAAAAAGCAGTAGATGTCGTACCAACTAATGGACGGAGAAATAACGATTTCAAGTTTCAAACCTGGACATAAATTTGCTAGCAAGAAGCACTGTTAAAAAAATACACAAATTTTATATTATTTAAATGTGAATTTTTAAAATGGTTTATTTGTTTTGAAAACGTGTTATTTAAATTGGTCCTCGACCAGAAACAGTTTGAAAATGGCAAAGCTATTTTTCTCAATAAATGGCCAGTTGAACACAGTGATTTTCAATATATATAGTTATTTTTAGAAGCTAGACTTTTGCCATGCAAGTAGCTTCAACTTTCCTAATCAGTTTCCATGGTAAAAATCACGTGATAAGTAAGAACTGTTGCTACTGGTACCGCCATCCTAAGTTTATTGGAATTGCATTTTTAGTTGCATTTAACCAAATCTTCTAAATATGAATTGAAAATGTAGCTTTACATGCAAAATAGGAAAAAAATCCAGACAAATAAAAAAATAATATGACTCCATTAAAATTTCTTAGTATGTTTTGATTGTAAATAATTTGCAATACTTATTTTTGTATATAATTATTATTAGTGAAAAGTCATCAAATGAACGGTATTGCCCTTAATTGGATTAGTTATTGTTAGTTTATTATTTTAATAGTCTGAAATCATGGAAGGTGGTGGATAGTATAGGATGCAGTTATTATTATTATTATTTTTTTTTATTTATGGTACATCCGGTGTTTCAAAAACGAAAATAAATGTTTAAGCAAAAATAATAGTCCATTGTCTTGATTCTTGAATGCTTCATTGAATGTATAATTGAACGAATGAAATACTTGTATTTAAGTACAATAATTTTTATCTGAATGAAACCTAGTATTTGGGGCACCATGAATAAATGTCAAATAAAGTGTAGGGTTGTCACGGTCCTTGAAAAACCTGGAAAGTCCTGGAATTGGCAAAAGAAAGTTCCAGGCCCTGGAAAGTCCTTGAATTTGGGTTGTTGTCCTTGAAAATCCTCGAATGGGCAAATTTTTTTACCTTTAAAAAAAATATCGAAATGAGCTGTTTGTCATAACCGGACCTAATGCCTTTGATGTAACAATGTTTGAAAACAAAAACGGAGGCTCGATTTTTCCCCAGAAGCAATTCTTGTAAAGCTCATTGCTGAATTAAAATACAGAATAATAAAGCTTTCTAAAACAGTACGTATTATTTGATACAGAAGGTCCTTGAGTTTGCTCAAAAAGATCCTAGAAAGTCCTGGAAAAGTCCTTGATTTTCACATCCAGTTAACAGTGGCAACCCTGAAAGAGGTCGAAATTCCCAACTGGGATGAGATACATCCAGCTGTCTACGGGAGCGTCGACAAATAAAAAAAAATTAAATAACGTCCTATGGACGTTAGGGGGGGAGGGGGTTTAGCCGTGGACGTTAAGGTAATTTTATTCAGCATTAAACAAACTTACAGTAGCTTGACAAAGTATGAAATGGACGTTATCGGGGGAGGGGGTTTCAGGATAACGTCCTTTGGACGTTATTTATTTTTTTTTATTTGTCGACACCCCCTAAGTACAAACCCAGAGGTGGGTTGGAACTTTCAAGGGATTCGGAACTCAAGCACAGAACCAAATGGGGTCGAACTCTGGCTTCCACTGAGTTCGGAGTGATAATCTGCTGAGCCACGATCTCTCAATTGTTTCTACAATACACGCCATAGAGATCTGCAACATCCGCCTTTTTAGTGCCAAAACAACGAAATATCAGGGCTCCTTCCGATTCAGCGGCGCTAAGACCTGGAATACCCTTCCGCTGGGCCTGAGCTAACTAGATTCAAGTCTGGGCTTAAAAAAACATCTAAGATCCAGCTAACCAACTTATTTTGTACCAATACTATGCATGTACATGTTCAATGTTTTCATCTAAGGTTGTGTTCTGTAACTTTATAATTTTGCATTGTAGTGTATATTTTAAAAGTAAGTTGCTTCAAAACAGAGCCCCATTCAAACCAGCTATGTTGAACCGGACATCTCTGTATAAATTTTGCCATAAATAAATAAATAAATCTAAAGAAGTTTCATTAAATCATCTCAGGCTACACTTATTCAACAAAACAGAAACTACAGCAAAAACTACACAAGTAAGGTCTTGTCGCATTGTGAAAGGGCCACTCGACGCCAAGCAACCATTCACTCGAGACGAGGCATGAAGCTCCCTACAAAGTTTTCCTCTATCTGGATCAAGTTTTCGTCGTGTTCCTTCTTTTAAACGCCAACCCGTCTCGATTACCTTTGCTACCACTGCCGAGTCCGGGTTAGAAAGACTTGATGCAAATCAATCAACGGAATAAAAAGATGTCGTTAGTTTTACAAACGATTCCTCGGAAGCTGACACTCATTCGACATTTTATAACTGTGTAATGTGCAGCCATCGCATTGTCGCCACATCCCTGACAACTCCATCAGTGTACAGCCACAGGCCCGTAGGCAGGAATTTTGTTTGGGGGGTGCAAATTTCGTAAACTCGGCCGGACTCTCAAAAGCCAAATTTATGGGGCAAACACACTTATGGCCGTTTTTTTAAATTTATTTTATTTTTTTAGTCGTTTCGATTTGCGCTAGCATCAACTGTTACGATAAACCTGTTCTAGCTTCTTCATCTCCAAATGCGGACCTTTTTGGGCCCGTTGGGGGGGGGGTGCGTACGCACCCCGCCGGCGCGCACCCCCCCCTGCCTACGGGCCTGAGTGTATGCTCAACTGAAGGAAGCTGTTGTTTGTCGAGACTGGCGAAAGTAAGTACAGTTTTCAAGATGATGGTGGTGATATACTGGGTATCACCCCTCCCCCCTCCCCACCCAATCCCCTAACCACGACTTGAGAATTCCAGTGCACGTGTTGTTTCATTGACAGCTCTCTCGCTCGGTTGATATTCAGCTTCTAATTTCCCACACTAACAGTTGAGTACATATTAAACTCTACCGCGAATACTTGCACTGGATTCGTCTTATGATTACTTGGACAAAATTGCTGAACTGAAGGGGTCAGAAGACGTTCTTCATTGAAGTTTTTTCTTTTGTTTTGGTGCTCGAATCCATCGCTGCCCAATTAATATTACTTTAGAACATAGTTTTACCCTTACCCACGCTGATCAACTGAATAGGTTTCTCAAAAATAGTGCAGGCGAAATAAACAAGCTCGCAGTTATGAAGCAGTGTTTTCTTGCGTGCAGCTTTTACCTTCAGCGTGTCAAGAGCTAGTCGTGCAAACGAGACTTCCGGGAATAAAATCTGCATAACGAGGGGTTATTCCTTAGACTGTTGACACATATGTCCATTGTATAAACTCCTGGAGACAACTCATGGCGTTGGGCAAGTTTGGATCGCTCTTCTCGTTTATTCTTCTGACAGCATTCGTCGCAGTTTTCATGCAGACACTGTGAGTATAAATGAATGAGCTCTGTGAAAATTTTTGTGCTCAGCTGTGGGTTCACTAATATCTAACAAACAATGAAACATGTGGACCAGTTCGCATTATTTGCTCATAATCATATACTGATATCAACACGTTAGTTGAAACATGAATGGACCAAGGAAACGAAATTTTAAAAATAAATGCAAAAATCAAATGTTTGCATCGATAGCCAGATCGCTCAAACGTAAAACAAAGTCATTTTTCCTACACGAGCACAATGCTATATCGTACGATCGCGTGACGTGCCTCAGCTAAACGCGTACATGTACGCACACTCAAATAGTTGTTAAAGGTCTCTCAAGGTTACTAATACTATGCTCAAATCTTGTACACATCAGAAACTGTGGCCTACATTGACAGATTTGCGTGGCAGATTTCCTTTAATAGGTTTTGAAGCAAAAAAAAACTAGTCACGGTTCAGTCTCGCCTCATTGGTCTTATCGATAGCCAACATGTACGTATGTTGTAGTGCAATTTATACACATCCAGCTCACTGACATATTTCCTGGTTATCGCCCGCTACAAACAGAATTCAGATGGGATATTTCAAGGTTCTATTGAACCACTCGCCCGGACCTTGCCGCGTGATACAAGGTGAGATATGTCAGACGCTAGTGTTACTAATTTCAACGAACACGTTCCAATTACAATTATGCAAATCCTGTGAACTGAAGTTTTTTTTTAATTAAAATATTAACTAACAATATGTTTGAAGAGTCGTTCTGCGGAGTGTTGTTTTTCCCACATTAAGAGTGTGTACATTTTCATACTTAGATGTAAATTAATTTTGTCAAACAAAATGTAGTACGACTATATTTTAGAGCAAGAATTCTTTTACGCTACGAGATCCCCACTTCACACTTGAATGTTTGTTGCATCATTAAAACTCGTAAGAGTTTTCATTAAGAGGGATTGAATTAGCGAACCAGGTTTTTTTTGGCAGAGGCTCATTGTTCTAAATTTTTTGGGTATTCTTTGTATGAGTTCCTTCTAAAATTGTTTTTATTACTACAGTTAATAAGACTGTTTGGCCTGAAATGAACAGACCTCGCTCCCCGACCTTGTACTTGCAACAAGGCAGAAAAGAAAACAATAAAACTATTCTGTTTTGTTACTGACTTGGTTTCAGTATTTCGTCATAAAACATTGTTGTGACTTCATATGTCTTCGAGTTCCTCGTTCCTCGGAGGAGACGTTACTAAAACTGGGAACGGGGAACGGTCAATATGAGTCGGGGAGCGGTCAATATGAGTCGGGGAACGGTCAATATGAGTTTGGAGGTGTGAGAATCTAAAAGTTTTTCGAAGGCTTGGGGATTTGAACAATTTTAACTGTTTTAAAAGAATCGTTGCATCGTTGCATATGTTGTAAATATTGACCGTTCCCCTTTCCAGGTTTTAGTAACGCCCTTCTCGGATTGTTCTTAAATTTTGAGCGTACAGAAAAAGTGGTTATGGGTATAATTGTAAAACTAAAAGCTAACGATTCAGTTTGAAAAACTTCTGTTTGCACAAAGTATACCGTACCATTTCGCCAATGCCAAATTTTGCTAGTTCCGATCGGTTAAGCTCACTAATTGAACAAAAATATACACAAAAATTGTGTTATCTATTGAGAGAACACAACACAAGTTTCTATGAAATGTTACTGTCAGTTTGTACTCAATGATTTTTTTTTCTCAGTGGATGGCTCGGAAGACGTCGATGTACTGCCAGATGGGTTAGCATTTATATCCTCGGTAAGTTTCATGGTAACAGCAACAGAAACGGTGACAGTGATAATGCGGGTTAAAACAGACAGCGGTACTTATAATAAAGATAAAGATAATAATAATAATAATAATAATAATAATAATAATAATAATAATGAATAGTTTATTAATAGTAATAATAATAATAATCTTAATATCTCTTAGACGTTTCTCCTACTTAAAATCTGAAATTTTGTTAATGAAAGTTGTAGTCTAATTTAGAAGACTTCAAATTGGTTGCATCACCGTCTATAATTTATACACAATTAATTTTGCATATCGAAATTTTACTCAGAGAACGGCTAGTAACAGTAGTAGTAGTAGTAGTAGTAGTAGTAGTAGTAGTAGTAGTAGTAGTAGTAGTAGTAGTAGTAGTAGTAGTAGTAGTAATAGTAATAGTAGTAGTGGTAGTGGTAGTGGTAATGGTAGTGGTAGTGGTAGTGGTATACTAGTAGTAGTAGTCGTAGTAGTAGTAGTAGTAGTAGTCGTAGTAGTAGTAGTAGTAGCAGTAGCAGCAGCAGCAGCAGCAGTAGTAGAAAATATATTTTAGCAACTTGGCTCACAGTAGCAGTAGGGGAAAAAAATGGTAGAAGTCTGAAGCAGTAACAGCGATACTCCGGTCAGATTTAGTTTTGTTTTAAACTCTCTTTCTCTTTTCAGGGCCTTCAATGGCCAGGTGCTGACCCGATAGTAAACACACGAAAAGGAAAACTCCTGCTGTTTAACTTCAACAACTCGGACACAGATCCTTTAGAGTTGACCCTGAAGTCCTTTGATAGCAGCTCCTTTAACCCGCATGGACTTAGTCTGTACAGTGATCCCGAGTCAAACATCGTGTTTGTGTTTGTCATAAATCACAAATCAGATGGTGACGTGGTTGAGATTTTTGAGTTTGACAGGGAGGAACAATCGTTAATCCATCGCCGCAGCATAACAGATAAAAAGATTTACTCCGGAAATGACTTAGTTGCAGTTGGTAAGATCAAAGAAGCTCCTTTCTTTACCTAAGTAACCACTGAGCGTGTTTGTATGAGTCTTGTGTGTTTGATCAATGCCAAAGGGAGCAATAATTCACAGAAAAGGAACGGTTGTCGTAAACTCATGCCGTAAATTCCGGTTACATGCCCCGGGCTTATACAACTTCGTAAGGGCCGTTTTTGGGTGGACTTAAAACATGGGGTGTTGTTAAATATAGGGGGCTTATCTCCAGGGGGCTTATCTCCAGGGGGCTTATATCCGGGGGTGCTTATATCCGGGGGTGCTTATATCCGGAGGCTTATATCCGGGAGGCTTATATTAAAGCGGAATAAAAAAACGTTTCGAAATGAGCCACAGTAATGTTTATGGAAATACGTTTTTAATTTACTAACTTTTAACTAAACTAAAAAATCCAGGAATACAGTAGTCATCGAGAGAGTAACTATCACATGACATGAAGTTACGTTGTAGGCAAGTACAAGAGAAGCCGAGACTCCAGTAACTGATGGCATGTGTTCTAACCTCTTTGTTACTGAGGCAGCTATACAGCAGCGGATAGAAACGAAACCAGACTGGAATGTTAAGCGATCTCTAAATCCGTATAAGACGATAAAAAACTAGATGTTGCCTCATGTTTAGGTAGAATTGGGAACAAGCTAGAAGAACTAGTGTATGCACTTATTTCATTTAGCCGTCTACAAGATCAAGACTTGGTCGCTGTCCAGTAATTACTAGTTATTCGTTATCGTTTATTTAGGGGGCGTCGAGAAATCAAAAACGTTTTAAATAAAGTCCAGTGTACGTTAAGGAGGGAGAGGGGGTTTAGCCGTGGACGCTATGGCAATTTTTTATCACTAAACAAACTTATGCCTAATTAGTAGCTTGACAAATTATGGAATGGCCGTTATGGGGAGAGGGATGGGGGGGTGGTTGTTTCAGGATAACGTACATTGGACGTTATTTTTAAAAAAATATTTTTGCTTTGTCGACGCCCCCTTAATCATCACAAATCTTGTTGTTCTAATTGTTATTCAGTGCTTCATATATTGTTTCATATGTTCGTTCGTTGTCAGGTCCAAGTAGTTTTTACATAACAAACACCTTTTCTTCACTTGGCACTCGGTTCGTCCTTGCTCGGATGGTGGAAGTTATGTTACCACTTTCTCTCGGAAATGTCGTGTATTATAATGGTGAAAGGAGCCAGACTGTAGCTACTGGAATAATGCTTGCAAACGGAATCAATACTGACCCAAGCAGAAGGTAAACTTTGGGGAAAGTTCGTTTGATATGACGAGGGGGGTGAAGATATTGAAATTTGAAGAATAAAATTTTAGCAGCCCCCCTTGCTAGCGGTTTAAGTTTTTGGGAATTTCCCCCTTGGGAGTCGAAACTTTTTAGAGCCTTCCTCACCCCTTACTTTCTTTGCTCCACCGAAAAAAGATCGCCAGACTGTATTTAATACATTCATCATTATTGTGTTCAGTGGTTTATACTAGAACAGACTTGAGATTCAAATGTGATGAGATCCCTGTTGAGTTCTCGAGTATTTATTGGCACAGTGTGCCCACCTCCACTCCGATGCTTGAAAGCATAACAGTTATAACATATAATTTTAGCGGCAGCGATGCAATCTGTATGGTGATGTCATGTGTTGTTTTTGAAGTATATAATTTTCTGAGCCCTTCCCCCCTCTAACCCGACAGTAACTTTCAGTGGCCCGATCTTCACCCCCTTGTCATATTAAATGAACTTTCCCTTACTTCAATGATACAAGTTTCTCCAGCACAGTCTGACCCTTTTAAACTGGCATTTTCATGCTGTCACTTATGGCTGATTGGACAAAAACACTGCAACCAAGAGCAGCTATAAAATCATTCACATAAACTCCCAGCGGCAAGAGACACACCATCAAAGCAAGTCGTCCAACTGACCGATTGATTAGAAAGAAGTCAGATTCGTTATCCTAAAGATCATTCATATTTTATGCCGCACAAATGTCGTGAGGCGTTTATTGTCTCTACTCCGTCAGAGTACGATCAGCGAGATTTAACCCTTGGCGGGGGGGGGGGGGTTCTACGGTCCCCCCTTAAGTTTTTCCAACCTAAATTCTGAAGCTTTGCAGTAATTAAACTGAAACTTGCTGTACCTGTAGTCTAATTAATAACACCTCATCTGACGTTAATTTGATGACGTCATCACTTACAATTTATGCGAAATTAATTATGCAAATTGAAGTTTGAATCAAGAAATGGAAATGTTTTCACAAAATGTCTTCTATTTTCAATTGTTTCATTTTATTTTTAAATCTTTTGCTATTGGAGCCTATAAAAACATGTTTTCTATTATAATCAAGAAAACTTAGTGAAAATTTGCAAAAAATAAAATTTTCGAAAAATCCAAGATGGCGCCCAACGTGGGGGCCATGTTTTTAATGACTGTTGCCATAACAACAATTCTTAATTAAAACTTTATTGTTGTCATGGAAAGTAATTAGCAAGGTTAAAGCTGCTTACATGCCAAATGGTAAGCTTTTATCTCTAACCATTTCGAAAATCTTTGGGGGGGCCCCCCCTTCAACGTTGGTGTTTCTCAAAAAGGCCCAAACGTTCAAGGGTTAAGTTTGAGACATGTCTTTTATCATTTCACCCCACTTTTCTTTCAATTCAATGCTGACATAACTGTCAATACCTTATAGGTATATCTACGTCAGTTCTACCATGGGAGGTCACGTAAATGTCTATGAGAGACGTGAGGACAACACTTTGACGAATCTACAGGTAGAGACAGACATGCAGACACACACACACACACTCACTATGAATATATATATATTATACGACGTCCGTTTAAAACTTTTGATTAGGTAGAACTGGGCAACCATCCATTCTCAGAAAGATTTAAAAAAGCTGGTTTCTATAACGTTTTTGACAATTCTCTCGCATGACTTCTTGGACAAGGGGAGTTAGTTTCTCTACAAGAATGGTCTCAGGCAAGTAAGTTAACCATTAACCATTCTAAGACCAAATGGTTTCCTTGGTTCTAGACAAAGACTCGTCCCTTAAACGGCGAAGCTATTTTTTACTAGCAAACCAGCACGAAACAGGAGGGAAAGTCAATCGAACCCACGCCCCCAATGTTTTTCAAGCAGTTGCACATAGAAGAACGAGCTTTGGCATGTGGGGAGTTTTTTTTCTTCTATTAATAATATAATTTACTCATAAAAATAGTTAAGTTGAAGCGACAGCGACAATGATATTGATGCTAAGGATCATATCAAGGATTACAAGATAGAAATAGCAGTAATGGTAAGAGTATTGATTATGGTACGTTATTCCTCTTAAAGGCTAAAATAGGCATTGGTATGGTAGTGGCAGCGGAAGTGGTATGGTGATGGTGAAGGTACAATGATAATAAAGCTAATGGCATGGTAATGGTTATAGTAATGTTACTGGTAATGGTTCGGATTGTTGTACGGAAATGGTAATGGCAGTAGCACAGTAATGGATAATGTAATGGTAATCAGTAATGGTAGTGGTAATGATGTGGTAGCGATAATATTACTGGTAATAGTACGGAAATGGTAAAGTAATGATAATGGTAATGGCATTGGTGGTGGTAATAGTACGGTAGTTGCTAAAGTAATGGTAATGGTAGGATAAAGGTAATGCTACACGTACGGTAATTGTCATTTTAATTGTAGTGATAGTAGTAACGATGATGGTAATGCTAATGGTATTGAAGATAGTGATGGTGATGGTAATGGTAATGGTTATGATAATAATGGTAGTGGTTTTGATAATGGTGATGGCAATGGTGTAAAATGATCAAAAGCGTTGTGTCTTACAACCCCTTCTTTATAACTAGGCCCTTTTGGAGACAGATATAATGTTATAAATGTAATAAGACAAAGTGCTCTACAAATATCAAATTTAATACCTTCTGAGCGAAAGCCCGAGAAAGGAAATGGGCCCACACGGAGAAAGAGAAAAAATCTCTGACCCCGACATTTCAATTGCTATGCAACGCCACTGCGAGATGTAGTTACGTATATGTATATTTACGTGAAGGTGTGTGAGTGTGAAAATATATTTTGTTGTTCATGTTTTCTGTAAAACCACAAAATTTGGCTATTTACGTCGATTTTTTCTAAACATTACGAAGGGAAGGTGGCCAGCTGGTTGCATTCACACGTAAAGTTTTGTGTTTTGTAATTAAGTCTTGTTTAGTAACGTTCTCGTTGACGTTTGCGTCCGGTTTTCTAATGCTTTTAGTTTGTGTTCCTTTCAGAAATTCCCCCTTGGTTTTGGTTCGGACAACATCAACGTGGATGTTACAAATGGCGACCTCTGGATCGCAGGTACTGCTCGAGGATTAGATTTCGTCCCGTATTCAAAGAACTTGTCTCTGCCCTGTTCATCACAAGTAGTCCGCCTCCGTGTGAATAACTTGCCCCAGTCCTCCTCTTCTAGAAAATCGCCAGTGTTTCAATATGAAGCACGTGACGTTTACGTGAATGACGGCCGTCAACTGAAGGCGTCTTCTGCGGCTGCGCATTACCAAGGGAAGATGCTTGTTGGGACAGTGTTTGACAATCTGCTTTTCTGTGAACTGCACGCCTACTGATAAACCCTAGAACCGATTGGAAATTGATAAAGGGCATATAAAAACGTTTTTTCAACTGAAGTGACCTTTTTGCAAGATAGTTTGCGACTTGTCCTATCTCTCCATTAATATCACGGCTACTAGAAGTTAAGATAAGCTGCATATGTAATATAACATAGTCTTTTCGTGTTTTTTTCTCGAAAGTTTATTTTCCATTACTGTATTATTGTTTAATTTCAAATGTTTTTAGGACTTTCCAAGAAAACGCGCTAGTTGCATGTTGTAATGTTGGTCTCAAGTTAGTCCTCCTCAATCAACTGTCTAAGATCTATATTGTGTAGTTTATGTTGACGAGATTGTACCATGGCGTTCCAAACTGTGCCATAACGCAAAACCATTTTATACAAGTATTAAAATATAAACACTTTCGTCAGAATTTACTGACAATTTGACTAAGAACTTTTCATAGCACCATGAATTAAGCCGGACCTAGGGCTCAAATTGATATCCGTTTGACGGGCCGCGATTCTACGTCATACGGCACATCCCCACAGTTTTGCAAAAGATCAATTTGCTATACCCATTTTCACACTAAAACGGCTTGAAAACCCTGCCCTCTGGCGTTGCACATACTATATAGTTCATGTAAGGGAGTACCCCTTCTCCCATACTTCTTGCGTGACCGAAAGCGCAGTACACAGTGGAGACACAATTCAATTTGCGTTGGATGCCAAAAATATCTCGATTTGACCACCGCCCTTACGCAACTTTAGCACCCCCCCCCCCGCACACATCCTTTTTTTTTACTTTTCGGATTGTCTGATCAGTGACAAAAATAAACAAACAAATACAAACGTTTGTCTGCAATTATTAAGTAGTAATTTCTTTTTCTTGCTGTTTATGCAAGTAAGTTAAAGTACATAATAGTTATTTGCGATTACTTGCTATTTTTTTGTTGTTTTTTCCCCTTGATTTTTGCGCTGGCATCTTGGGGACAAGATAAGCTTGTTTGTGCAATACGAATTTGGTTGAAGTTATTCGGCTTTAAGGTGAACAACTTCGGAATTTTACGCTCGCTATTGCCATTTTTTTCATGTCGGATTTGTCTTCATTGGCTTTTCCAATCGGCCAGATGACGTCATAGCGGACGAGTTCCTCGTTCCCAGGTCCATCCGTGCGAGGTCCCAAAATGGCGGATGAACAGGAGTTGAGAGTGAAAATAGAAGCTGTACAAAAAAAGCATTTAGACCGCCTTCTTTCCTGGCCTAACGTCACTGCAGTGGACGTAAATCGCAGGAGAGTTAATGGAAAAGAGACGAATGAACTTTGCCTGGTAATTTGGGTGAGGAAGAAGAAGCCCGAATCGGAGATTCCAGCGCACGAACTTCTTCCCAAAGAAATTGATGGCGTTCCTGTGGATGTTTACGAGGGAGAGGCAAAGCTTGGCGAGGGTTTCAGCTGGCCCTCATAGACGGTAGATCAAGAATCCGATAGGTAACTGTATAGTAGTGGAATGACTTTTTTTTCCTATACTTATTCGTATATTTATTCGTATACATTTATTATCCACCATTGACATTGTTCAATATTTTGTAACACCATGGGCATGGATGTCAAGTTTCCAGCTTTTGGCTGGGGAATCCAGCTTTCGGGCGCAATCTCCAGCTTTCCAGCAAGCAAGCAAAATCTGCAGCAGAACTGGAAATCCTCTATCTTAAATAAAAAATGGTTAACAAGTTTTAAAATTAATATCAAACTATTATAATTGTCCGCAAACAGAAACCAGAAAAATCAGAAAAATGTGTAACTACAGTAAATAATCTCAGAATGCAGGAAAAGGTGATCTCAGGGCACTCAATATTTGTTAAAAAAATTTTCCTGGGGGGAGGGCATGTCCCTGGTCCCCAGACCCTCTTGCTTGCACTACTCCTTGCATCTGTGGCGCTCGCTCAGATAATCTCCAGCCAGCCAATCACTGAAACTTAACATCTCTACTACACACACACATATATTTTTTTGTATGAACCTTTTCTTGGCTCACTCACTGTAGTGTGGTTAAATAAAGTTATTGGTGTCGAGTGGTTTGTAGGTAAATTGAGGGACAGGACTGCAGGAAAATTGAAAATCGTAAGGTAGAGACAAAAGTTGCAAGATATGAAAATCCCACACATCCAAATTTTGTGGCAACCCCCAAATCAAGCCATGGTAAATCTCAAGAAATTAAAATTTCTCAAATAATCCATATTATTTCCCAGATAGAATTTGAAACTAATTTACGCATTTGATTTCATAATGAGGGGACACGCATTTGTTCGCTCTGTCTTTTTGGTGTATTTTATCCTTGGCAGATGCTCTATACCTAGAAAGCTTGACTTAAATGGATGTATAAGTACTCCAAGATCTTTTGAATCCTGTTTTCAAGGGAATTCAGTTTCATTTGAGCAAGAAGGAAGCATTTTTCAACATTCGAAATCGTTGGATGGAAGCTCTATTTTTTACATCACAAAAGGATTGGTCAACTGTGTATTAATGAGGAGTGCATTTTTCCGTGCCCCGCATGATGTGCTTTCAAGCTGCTATTCAAACTGGATCTACATTGCTCAAATGCAAATATGCAGGGATAATAAGGTCAAAACAAAGAGATGGTATAAATCACGCATACCGTATTATAACAACTCGGATGCGACGTTCAATTATCCTGCATTGACTATTGAATTGAGCGGAGATGTTCACCCAATGCCTGGCCCTGATACTGGATCGTCTTTGGCTATTGCTACACGTATAACATACCGAGAATGCAGGCCAAAGCGAAATTCTCACTTGACTAGCTATTCTACGAATGACATCCGTAGGACGAACAATGCCCGCTGCAATCTCATTACCATACCCATTCAACCGGCGATGGGATCAACCAGCTGTAAAGATCAAAACAAAGCCGTCACTGGACAGTCGCATTGCATCAAGATCTCCCATTTGAACGCTCAGTCCCTAAAGGATCGGACTCACTTCCACCAAG
>JAOBYE010315428.1:0-15393 GCA_025403585.1 Parazoanthus swiftii | reverse complement strand
TATCTATCTATCTATCTATCTATCTATCTATCTATCTATCTATCTATCTATCTATCTATCTATCTATCAATCTATCTTTCACACAAATAGAAAAAGTACAATTCTTTCACCTTGATAACCGATCGAGAAAGTCCTTTTATATTCTTCTTTGAATGGAAACGTCAAAACGGCGATGGTAAAATATGATCTCTACATAAAGCTTTTGTTGTTAATCAATCTTTGAAATATAAACTTTTACAGTTTCAACTGGGATAAATCTTAAGAAACTTGCCAAGAAAAGTGAAAGCAAACCCGTGTATTTTTAAAAAAACCTTCAGAGATTTAAGTTGTCTTTTTACTTCTCCTCACCATTTGTAGTATAACACACCTTTGATTTTTTTTTATTATAGCGATTGTTGATCGTTCTCGAACTATATGCAGCATATGTTCTCTGTTCGAGACTTTTCTTATAATATCCGAAATTCTGAGAACATTCTGCAAGTTAGTACCCAAACCAAGAACCGATTATCTTACACGCGGTTTTGGATATCCTGGAGCTGTTCTATGGAATGGGCTCCCATCCTAATTACGTTAAACATTACTCCTTACAAGCTTTAGGAAGGGCATAATTGGCTTATATTCATCAACAGGCACCCACACGGCAAACACGCAAAGCAGTAACTTAGAATACTGATGTTTAAACCGTGTTTAAATAAAGTTTTGTCTATGTCTACGGAAGTAAATTTATATGATGTCTCTAAAAAATTAAATCTGAACAAAGTACTCCTTTTCTAACATTAGTTCCAATACCGAGCTTCCAAATAAAGAATAATAAATGCCGCATTAGGTTAATAAATTATATTCTATGTTTCTTTTCGATATTTTATCAGAGTTCTCTGAATTTTAGGGCGGGTTATTGTATACATGTAAACTGCCTATCGATTTCCTTTCATCTAACGGATTGCTGTCAGCCGGAAATCCGGACCCGCCTTAGTGCAAACACTTTTACCGAAATAGTTAGTTCGAACTGCCCACCGGCAAGATGAGAAAAAGACACTAGAAATCACTTGAAAGCAAATTTAAACTATATTCAGTCTCTCGGCGGAAAATTATCCATTATTGTAAAGGTATTATTATATTCATTGATGATTACTGTTTACAGATTACTTTTCCAAAAAAAAATCTTTTAAGCCGTGGTTTCTTGTTGAAAACTAAGAGACAGTATGGTTTATGCTTAGTGAAATGTGTATTAGAAATTGTTTATAAGCACGAAATAGCCATGGCTACCACTAAAATATCCCAAAGCAATTTCCTTTCTCTAAACAAGCATCTGTGATAGTTAGTTAAAAACAGCGAAAATATAACACAACATAAGCGAGTTTAGAATAGCTTAGTAATATTTTCACACTGCATCGATATCGGTACTAGAAGATGAAAAGCAAAGCAAAAGATTTAACTTGTAGAAGTACTAAATCATTTTCTGCCGCTACGTTTATAAAGTATATACAATTCGTGAATTGCCAAAATCAGATCAGTTAAGCAAAATATATACAGAATTTTACTAATTCAAAGATTAAAAAACGACTAGTTTAATACCTTTCGCTGCTGGATTCTAGCTAACACCCGTCCGATCTAACAAGTAAAGTCGTGCAAATATTACAATTTTACTTGCTCTTTCATTTTGAGTAAAACCAATAAAGTAGTTGTTTATCATTATCTGTTAAATATAAACTTGAAACACCTTTGCAGTTGTTAGAAGAATCTTGAGTTGTAATAAACTGCGTATAATACCTAAATCTTTACATACTAAACATCTTTGTCCTGTTGAAATAAACTTGTTTTATAGAGGAAGTTCCAATTGTTCCATTCAAGAAAAAAAATACTAACCATTATCTGTTTTAAACGATAATAAATATACAATGATTTGCAAAAGAAAGTTTCCACTTTGGTAATGGGTGTCTTGGTAACTGGTTCGAACGTCCTGATCAATTTTGTTTAAGTAGTAAAAGATCAAACGAAAAACAAAAAAATCGAACATTCACATATGTATACCACTTTGATATACTATCACATTTTGGGGTTCGTTCTTTTTTGTTGGTCACCACACTTTGACATACATTAGATGTTTTGGCAACTATTCCCAAATAAAAGAAATACTACATTCATAAGTCACCGTTAGTAAGGTTATTTAAAAGGTGAAGTATATTGCGTGGAAAATCAAAGGGTGTTGATGATAACCTGAAGGGATCAACGAACAAAAGACGAGGGGGAGTGCGCTAGAACTTGATGAAAAGAGAAATGTCTTATGTCTTTAACTTTGTCCAATGCCACATACACTAACGGTTAATATACTGCTCAATACCAATTGAATATTTCGTGTGCTGTTTATAGTCATCGAACAAAGGTGGTCGGTTTACATTATGTAGTAACTTATAAATTATTAAGAGGTTTTATTGGAATGATTTTTTTCAAAGATTGATACTGAGAATAGTGTTTGTGTCCTTGCAATGTGTTTACAAAACTGAAGAAGAATTCTGAAAATAAACGGAGAATGTATATTTTTAAAACACTGCGGATGTTTCGCTATAAAGGTAACACTATAATTCATATTTTTACCTAAGTGAATCTTTACATTGATCAGTAAAAATGTTCCCAACTTGCTGGTTCTTTTATGCTCGAGGCTGTTAAATCTACAGAAATCAGTCTATAACGGACAAAAGTTTGTCTGTTTATAAAAACAACTATATTTACATACTGCAATCTTCTGTTAACTTTTATATCGAAAGAAGGTAGCACAAAAAACACAATTTACTATAAGTGCTTATACTGCAACGAAACCAGGAGAAGCTCTCGATATTTTATGCTGGCTGCTCAAAATGTAGCTAAAGTATTCAGGAGGAGGAAGCTATCCAGTCAAATTTACTATATTTTGCTGAAAATGGACAGTGCTTATCGGCCAGATAACGGATATAAAATTTTCACATTTTCAACAACCGTATACTTGGTTAATCAAATTGCTTTTTTAAACAGAGGGGCGGTGAAATTTCCTTTTGAAATTACAAGCTTCCTAGGGTTTGTAATAGCTTTATATTCCACTTATCCCGGTTCACGCTGCTAAAGCAGATTAAATGTAAGTTTCATTGCTTTCCAAACAGGCATTGTTATCAACGCATAGTAGACAATGGGCCAATGCCGTGCACTGAAAGAATCTCAACTTTCTCTTGAATTCTTGCCCATGTATAGAATATATATTCTTATCTGTACTTCGTTTGACAACAACACTGTAACCTAACTACCAAGAAAGTTCCTTACTACAATGGGTATCAATTATTATACTGGTAAAACTTAAACTAACAATTGCCCTTTGTTTGTACAGTCTTGAATATACACTCGGAAACAGTTTCAGCCGAACCTACTCAATTGTCTCGTGGCTTGATATCGGGCCTTGACCTAACTGGTGTATTTTTAGCTTGAATTTTCGATCATCTGAAGTTATTTTCGGTAAGCAGTGAACCCTGTCACGTTCTCCGGGCATAAGAAATCTTGCATTATGTTATCGTTGCAGCAAGTACATAACAATTCTTGTATGTCTGGGACGAGTATAAATATTTACCATTTTATTTTATTTATTAGTAGTTGCTATATAAAAGAGTAAGTGGTGATAGTCGATTTCTTGAAACCAAAAGTAGTGTAAACTCTTCATCTGAAGGAAGTGTTAATAAAGCCAAATGAGAACCTAACTCAGTTTCTATGCGGATGCCCTTGGAATGGTCCGAGAACAGAAGGAATAAATATAAACGCATCCACTACGGTTTTATAAGGAAATAGATCAACATCAAATTTTAAAAATAAATACATATACATATTATGAAATCAGACTGAAAGAACATTGTTATTTTTGTTCTTGGCTTGACTGAACTGTTTCTGCAACAAATAACCGCACACTGGTGAGTTGGCTTGCATGAACCGCTGTCAAGGCAATCAAATTTCTAATCTTGATCTTGGTGGGATTTTTAAACGTAGAGTTCTTCCTATATTGAATTGGAGGATGTTTCTCTTTCTTGTTTTAAAATTCCTGCACTCTCATATTGAACCAAGAGTGGAATTCTATCCATGAATGTAGCAAAGACAAAGAAAACCATCAGCTTCCTTCCAAAGCTTCAAAGTAGAAATTTTTTCTGTTTTTTCTTAACCATATAGTTCTGCAAATAAATCCCATTTCTTTTTATTCTAGGAATTGATAACACAAAAACACACAATTTAAGTTTTATAACTCATTTTTTTTTATCTAATTTCTAACTTAATTCAATATAGA
Organism: Parazoanthus swiftii; assembly: GCA_025403585.1. Taxonomy (NCBI): domain Eukaryota; kingdom Metazoa; phylum Cnidaria; class Anthozoa; order Zoantharia; family Parazoanthidae; genus Parazoanthus; species Parazoanthus swiftii. The sequence continues at coordinate 11,099 of JAOBYE010315428.1, read as the reverse complement.
AATCAAATGAAATCGTGAAAGTCAAAGCAAGGTAAAACCGTTAAAAGTGGAAGAATCTAAGTAAATATTCACTCAGATATTGTGTTTTTTACTACGGAACAAGTACTCATTTGTATTGCATTCTCATACCAGAAAGATAAATATAAAATCACTGGAGACTGATTATAAACTATTTGAAATCTATACTTTAGCAGTTTTTGAAAATTTGTTTTGGTAAGTCAGCGATTATCCTATATTAGTCAGATTATCTTAGACAATGCTGTGCAATTTTTGGGTGTACCTTATTGACGATACAGTTGTTTTTGGTATAAGTATTTCACTGAAAACCTTGTTTTTATAGAGTTTTCAACATCGAAATTATTCCTTTCGTGTAAACGGTAGGTTTAAAACTGAAGTCGGCATCAGAGTCAATTTCAGGGACAGATTGACGTCTCTACGTGAGAGAACAGTGCGGTTTTATACTTTACGAGACATATTGAGAAAAAACAATGGCACTTTCAGATAAATTACTAAAACCAGTTCCACTGACAGGACTCGGAAGTACTTCTTCAATAAAAATTGAACGCAGGCTGTTGTTTTAGATACATGAACCAAAACAAATGACAGCTGGATGTATGGATAATAATCTCAAAGATGGAATCTCAAACTTATCAAGAAGGTGAAATCGTTGATCACAGGACTACAATCAATGTCGGGTCAAGGTCACTGTATTATTAACTTCACTAAACCCGGTATGACATCTAAACGAAAGTAAAATAGTTTGTGTAAGATCCAGAAGGAGAAAGAACAAAAGAGTGGGTAGCGCAGCAACTGGCTTGAAGCGACCTCTTCGGCATGTCGTTCCCGCCCTTCGCGCATTTGTGCCCTCTATTGTTAGCCAAGTTAGTTCACGCACAGTCGATATCTGTTGAAAAAAGGAAATCAAAAACGTCTCAATACTGATTCCATACTTCACGCGCTGCAGCTAGGGATTAAACCATTACAGCTATTAAATCCTTTATCGAGACTACCGCAGGCCAATACCTTTGATTATATTTTAAAGACAGTATTGGTCATCTTCAGAATTGGCGTTTTGGTAGGCAGCCGTAACAAACTTATCCTAGCCACCAAACCATTAACTCCATTAAACAATTACGTCAACTCTCGCGTATTGTTTTTCTAAAGAGGCCAAACAGTATCAACAGCGTGCTCTTAAGCGCTGTATTTGTGTACTTCCTTCATTTTGTGACCATATAAGCGATATCGAAAATATCGTTGGGAGGTTATCAAGCGGGTTTGTGTGTTTATAATTCGAGGCAAGTATACATTTAATCACACATCTGTTTTTCAAGCTCCGCGACTCCCCGCCAGGCTTAATGAATGTGTTGAGTTTTTAAGTGAAAGCCAGTCAACCTTCGCTGCATGTCTTAGCCGTCGGCTATTTAATTGCTAATCAGTTCCCACGTTTACCTCTTGTTAAGTTCTTAATAAGACGGACAGCATTTGTAGAGGGTCATTTATTGCCGCCTTGAGATCAAGTGTTTAACTCCAGCACAACTACCGTCAGACAGTTTACTAAAATGTACTCGGCCTTTACAAATATGTATCTACCTCCACCAGCTCACCAAGCTTACAATCCAAACAACTCAAGTTTGTTCAAGTATTCTAATATGGAAGGAGAAAAGGACTATAGATACTTACCTAAAGGGTTTGAGAGAAGAACCAAAGTTGAGATAGTGAAGGAGAAAATTAGAGTTGACACCAGAGAGCTGCGTGGAGACGTTGTCAATGATCAAGCAGTTTCAAAGGAGACGTTTTCCAATGCGAGTGCAACTGAAAGCGACGAAGACGCCGAAGCGAAAGAGGGAAGAAATGCATCGGAAACTTTTGTAGCCGTGATTGCCCAGTCTATTCTTAGTGTTCCCACAAAGAGAATGACTTTGAGTTCCATTTACAGCTTTATTGCCAAACACTACCCTCACTTTGACAAAGAGAAGGGAGCAGGGTGGCGGAACAGCGTTCGCCACAATTTATCCAGCAACGACTGCTTCGTGAAGGCCAGTCGCGCAGAAAACGGCAAAGGCCACTATTGGATGATCCATCCCAAAGATTTACCAGAGTTCTCTAAAGGAAACTTTCGAAGACCAAGAAAACCACGACGACCCCGTTGTACTCACGCCTCATTGGGATGCACAACAGAGAAGGGAATCTACGGTGCCACCTTACCAACGGGTTACCCACCTCCTCCCTATACCACCAAAACATTCGATATGGATTACCCCGCTCTTCCCTACGTTACACCAGAGATGTACTCAATGCAGTATGCCATGCCTACTCGCTATGATTGTTTTTCCCGAGAAGATAGTCGCCCAGGAATCCCTACTTTACACAGTTTCAGCAGTCCTGCTTCCTTTGGTATGTCTTGGCAAACGCAAGATGACTCGGCTTTCAAGAGCCTTCCTACAACCGCTTACCATCCGTCCGTTCGATACCCATGCCTGTTCATTCCTCCCGTGAGCTCGGCAGGCAATCACGACAGACAGCTATCGCAGTACGACAATAGAAACATTATAGTGGACTGAAGACTGTATTGAAATTAGCTACAAAGCTGTCTTAAATTATTTGTCACTTTAACAAAAGTATATGAACACGAGCATTATGATTTTGTTGCCTAAGGTGTTTAGCATTGCTATCTTGACGATAAATTTATTTGTTTAGCATTTTTGCACGCGATATTTATCTTGTACAGATTCAGATTACATCAGAGAAAACTGAAGGAAAGATGTTGTACATATCACATTTTTGTATATTAGAGACCTCATAGTTAAATCAGCTAATATACGTTTCTTTCCATTTGACGATTTACGTTTCTGAAGTAAATATACACGTAATATAGAAATACATAGTGTGTACATAATCTCAGAAGCAAATTTCAATGTTTCACAACCATTATACAACTGAAGCTTCACACGTTATCGTATAAAACATATTTTATAGTGAATAATAGAAAATTAAAGAACTTTAATCTTGCATCTTTGTCTTAGAACGCAATTTACTTATCAGATTCATCATCTTATCTCTGCAACAATTTAACAACACAACAGAGCAGGGCAGGTGACGCTACTCTACAATACTAGATTTTGTTTTCTCCATTTATCCGCTTGCAATCATTTGAAATCAGGCTATTGAATCAGTGCAAGTTTTCTCTTTGAAGTGCTTACTAATAACTAGATATACATCTGTCAAGGAATAAATTAAAACACCATTATTAGCTGTCATCGCGTGGTTGTAGCGTTCTAGAATATGCTAATAAGATGAAAACAGATGTTTGGGGCAAAATTATAGAGCTCAGAATTCCAGAACTATTTTTGAACCAGGAAATTGTAAATGGACTATGATGTTAAGCTTATTTCAGTTTGCAGAACTTCAATTGCTTTGCTGAATGTTGTGTGACAATTGTTCTATGGTTTTAAAATTTCAGATCGCGGAACTTTAGTGAATTTAACTTTCAAAGAAACGGAACTATCGCAGTAAAGCAATCCATATACGGTAGCGGACATCAGCTTGAGTTTTCGATTATTTACTTAGTTTATTGACAATTTTGATTAATCAGTACACATGCTTTTGTTGAGAGGTGAATATTGATAAACCAAAACTTTGTACAACTATGACTGCATACCTATGATAGTTGTATTTAAACATTTAATAATCTTAATTTGCGAAGAAATTGTACAAGATATAAATACCTCTATTTTAATTTTAAAACTATCTTACAGCTAGGCATTCATGCATGAGGGAGTTAACATTTTGAATATTCAACAAGTCTGTAGAGCTAGCAAGGAATTCTCATCTAAATTCAGTTCTCAGTTTTGACATGTTTGATGAGATTTCATATCAAATGTAGTTGAGTGATGTTAAGAGGATTGTAAGTCTTTACAAAGTGTTTATGTGTTTACAGAATAGATCTGAATGTGCGGCACCCTTCGCTTTATCACTTAGATCTGTTTAGCAACAATTAACAAGGTTACTCGAAAACAAAGGCCAAAACCCCGCGGTAAATAGAACATTCATTCGTTCTTATTTATGTTATCACTTTATCATGATAATTTTACAAGAGAATCCACAAAAACAGCCTTCCGGTAAATACCAAACTTCGTTAAATGACTGACGGGAGCAGTTAATTAAAAACCAACAATACCTTCTTAAATTGTTTATGTCTAATCTACTTGCTATTGTTGAGTTGTAGATTAAATTTTATAACTCAGACAAACTAGCAAGATGATATGAAAAATGTTTAAGTAGAGTATAACTGCCAGGCAAAGAGCGGCAACGCCACATCCAATACACCAATATTTTTTTTCGTTCTGGGGTTGACTGAAGTGCTGTTGTTTAGTCTTAGTGAAGAAGCAATGACATGCACAATTCATCAAGTGCTCGTTTCATGGTCATGATTTCGTTAAATATGCGTTTTGCTTTCAATTTCAATGAAAGCGTCTTTGGAAGAACAAAAGAAATGTAAACAAAATCGTGTTTTCTGTTGTAAGCAAATCCAAAAGGCTAACCGTGTTGTGAAGAATAAACTCCATTACTAGCATATATTTCTCCATTAATCACATCTTTTCTGTTCGAATGTGTTTACCGATGGCTTGCCGGTAACAAATCAATAAATCACCATAGTCCCGGTAGGGATGCACGGTTATCGGGATGATAACAACGCAATAATTGTTGTTGATAAGTCGCTATTATGAGTTCTCTTAGTTTATCTAAACGCGAACATCCATCTACTGATAAATTAAACTTTCCGGCCTTACGTGGGGTCCTTTTCTTCGCCTGCGGCGAGCAACAGACATGTTTTGTAATTAGTTCAATAAAAAATACTCGAAACACATGTTCATATACTTATAACTTCTGCAACATCGTATATTTTAGACCGCACACAGCTCAAAATAAATTTCGGCGATTTTCTCACTCTGCATCAAAATGGCGCACTTTGATCAACGAGTTCAGGTCTTGCGTGCTGCCCGAGTTGAGAGTTTGGTCGGAAGTTTTAAACCTATAGATTCGAAGCTGTGACCCGTAACCTTCAAAAAAGCAATACAGATTGAATCTGGCTTGCGCACCGATTATTGTATATACGACATGAGACAAACAGGAAGGGAAAAAAACACTTTTGTGAACATAAAGTGTTTATGTCTCGTGCAAGACACAAATATTAAACAGGGTGAGTTGTTGCTGTTTCCCACGCCGTCTGTTTACGGAAACATCATTTTAGTGTTTGAAATATGTTTGTGTGTCTTCCCTGCTACCCAGGTGGGCTTTTATTTGGTTCTATGGCGGTTTTGCTTGTGATATTTATAGCTACATATTTATATATAACTATCCATAAGTATCGTTGGAAATTTTTATATCCGAAAGATAATTTATCTCTCTAAATACGTAGACGTAGTAAATTAACAACATTTTCTTGCTAAGATACATTTCTAATGCGTTTTTCTTTCTCGTTACAAAGATATGCGTTTCCAAATTGATGACATGCAGAATCTTGTCGAAAAAACATTAATAGTATCCCGCGGGTGTTAAACAAAAGAAAATTTTGATGTTTCGGGGTTCTAGAAAATGCAGGATACTTGATCGTAACGTTTCTGGTCAGAAAGTAGGAAGAAAAGGCTGTTAAAACACTGAAAACATTTTCTGACTCAATAATCGCCAAAGACTATTCCTATGCAGTTCTCCAGTAATGCATTTGTACTGGGACGTTTTTTTTAAAAAAAAAGCCAAGGTGATAGAGAATGTAAATCATTACTAAATGGAGGGTCAAAGTGAAGAAACAGCATGTGGCAGTTGCCCTTTTTGCGGAGGGCGTGAGAAATGGTTTTTCCTTAGATGAGCACGTGTTAAACAATGTTTTATTTTCTCAAGCAAATGAGCAAAAAGGAACCTGTTCATCAGATTGTGAAAACATTGGAACCGTACATTTCTAGACAGTACCTAAAGGATGGATTAGGTTTTCATTTGTACGAATCGTGCTCCTCATACAAGGTAAATGGTTGATAACACAAAAAAGCAGCGTGCTTCCTTTGGTAGCCATCATAAACTTTGCCAGCATGGGTTCTTTCTATTTCCAAAACAATACATTCGCTCGATCGTTTATTACTTGCGATATTTCTAACAAATGCTTTACCCCCATTTCCAAAATTTAACGGTTAAGTGGAAAAATTTTCTTTTCAATTTGTTTTATGGAACTGTAGTTAAAGCAACGTTCCTAGAAGGAAAAAGTAGATACAAAGGCAAATGAGATTTGATAATTAATCTTTAGCTTTTCCCAACACAATTCAGTTTGTTTGATTCTTCAAATCGTTTTGCTGTGATTTTCCGTTGGGATAGTGTTTCCGTTTAACAAGTAACAACTACCAAGAGTTTCCCTTTGTCCACACAAAACGAAACATTCGTTTTGTTTGTGTCAAACCGTAATCAACCTAAACTCGCTTTCTCAAAGGACAGAGGTTGGTTTCCAAAAAGAGAGGCAAAGGGGTATAGAATGGCGTGGCAAAAAAGAACGAAAGTTCAACTTTCAGACTAAGAATGTGCTTTAAGATATAGTTTAACTGTCATAAGGGTTAATTGTCAGCGGTGACAGCAGTCATTCTTCATCGTGACTTTTGATTCCTCGTATTTGACAACTGGTTAGTATTTGAAAAGACATTTCTTTATATCAAAGATCAAAGTATCAATAATCCACTAAGGCCTCATGAACTGCCAGAAAGCTTCAGTTGACAAATATTTGACCAAATCCGAGCGTTAGTAAGTCCAATATACTTTTCCATAGAAAGATTGTATATTCGCAAGACTGGCCCACTTAAGAGTAAATGACGAAATCTTTGAACAAAAATAATGTCATTGTATTTCGAAATCGTTAAAATTCCTTGGTAATAAAATGTTCTGCTCTTTATAAGCCTACGTCAACCTTAATACCACTGGTCAAAAAATTTGGCTGCCTTAACAGGTGCTGTTAAAAAAAAGCCTGGATGGGTCGTCAGGTTCGAAGAGCGCCGGGCCCGCTGGCATTTAAAGACCGGCGCTGGCGGCAAAATGGGCTGAGCTAGTAACATTTGTCACGGTGACGTTTATAAAGAGAAAGGATCGTTGCATGTGTATGGATCAACTTGCCTTGTCTCGAAAGCCAGAGACTTATGTTTAAACTTTCGACAGCGCCGGTGTTGACTTGACAGTTGAATCGTGGAGGGAGGGAATTGGAAAGTAAATCTTTGGAGCCAGCTTGAGATCAGCAATCTATCTCTATTATATAATTGGATCAAAGTTGCTATGTAACGAATCAAAGCAACATTGATTTTCGAAAAGTCGTTATATTTTGAAACAAACTTCAGTTTACATAATCTATTCTACGTGAACTATATGTAATTTTGCCATCTACGTAGTTTTCAACGATGCGATTCTTGTCCACTTGCAACCTACAGTTGCTATAATGCTTGTGCATGGCAATTGTTAAAGGATGAATGTACAAAATATAACCTATAAATCTACAGTTATTTCCTTTTCCGTATAGCTCCGGTAGGTCTTGCATACCTGCAAGCTTTAAACTTCTACGAGCGGTCCAGATTTGCAAAAGACGTTTTTCCGTTCGTTTGAGACATCGTCACTATTTTTTCGATGTTGTTTAATGCGATCGCATTTGTTCAGCCCATGTACTTACTTAGAAGAGATGCAGAAATTAATTATGATGAAGTAAGAACATTACTGTTACTCATCAGTGCAGCTCAGAGAGGGATTTTGAGACTCAACTTCTGTATATAAATTTATCAGCAATTAAGCTTCACTTTTACAGCAAGAATAATCTGATTTTTTGGTGAATTTTGTAAGCAGGAGTAGAGAAATATGCCAACGACAAAAACCAAATACCAGGAGCACGGATAGCTTTTGTCAATACTGTCGTAATAACTATAGTGGTTAAGACTTCTGTTTACACTTAACTGGAACGATCTTTCGAGCAAACGTTTCTTACCGTTTCTTAATTAAGTATAATGTAATATTACTGAAATTTTACCGTGTCTAAATAAACTATGTATGTATGTATGTATGTATGTATGTATGTATGTATGTATGTATGTATGTATGTATGTATGTATGTTTATATATGTGAGAATGTATGTATGTTTATACATGTGAGTATGTATGTATGTATGTATACATTATGTATGAATATATATGTATGTATGTACGTACGTATGTATGTTAGTACATCTGAGAACAAAATGATAAACGAAAGAGATATTCATATCAGTACCTATTTTAAAGAAAGAGGGCCAACGCGTGCTGATTCACTAAATCTTGGGCAATAAAGGTGGAAGCAAAAAATTTTCCGTTTTACCCCAAACAACTTGTCAGCTTTGTCTTCAAACTGAATAAAACTTCCAAAAAACAAAATCATTTAAAAACAAACTCTGAGATATTGATCTTAGTGGCTTGCCGGTATATTAATTTAGAGTTAGTAATAAATGCTTGATTTTGTATCACTGAATTTGTAAGTAGTACATTTTCACAGAACACGGCCTAAAATGAGGCCGAAGTTACTAGTAAGGAAAAACGCTATATTTCGCCACGTTTCACTTTATATATATATCATGACCCTTTTTAAATCAATCCAGTTGTTAAGTTTGCTTAAGTATAGTTTAAAAAGTAATCTAGTTCGTCATACGAAGCTGGCAAAAGCTTTGTTTCAATGTTTTACATGCTTCAGTCAAAAATCATAGTCAAAGTCAGTATCCTTTGGTTCTGCCACGCCGCGAGTGTGATTTGGTGTTTTTCAAGATTTTCTTTTTAATTCGTTAAGCATTAGGTTTTCTTCTCTTAAAAGAGCCTCATTTAAACACCCGTTGATGTCATGTTTGTCAGCCATTCTCAATGCAGCGACGTGGACATATTAAACAACAATAACGTGCCTTAATATAACCGCAAACTAGTTAATACTAGGCAAAATCTTTTCTCTGGCAAAATAAAAGTGCTATAAAACGAGTACAGGCTATATAGGGCATAAATTCAGCCTTCCTCAAAATAATCTGAAACTGTAACCCTTCGACCCATAAATATAAAACATGCACTCTAATTTGCTGAGGGAGAAAGTGTGGAAATCTTAGTTTCTGGAAAAGGATTTGTAAATTCCATTGTTAGGAAATCAAGCCGAGGAAATCGCCTCGTGTTATCTCCGTTGCTGACAAAAACATTAAGATCTGTCAATAAGGAAATATGTCAAGTTTGCACGTTTTAGACTGTCAAAAGTAATCAGCATTAATTGAAAACGAATTCCACAGACAACGTAAACTAATGTTGTGACAAATCAATATTGACAGATAACGGAACTGTTTTGCCGCTTTTTTGTTTTCTACTTCTCTATATTAGTATAATTTTGAATCTCTAAGTTTGACAGATGTACTCCTCATCTATAAATTTAAACTGTATTCCACTGCAATCGTACGGCTGATTTTAATCATTTTTATTTAACTGCATGTTTTCAGCTTCTTTTGTTGAGATTGAAACAACCAACTTTTTAATATACTGAAGACAAATTTTAGCATTTCAAAGGATTTTGTCAAAGGCGTCAAAAGACTTTTTGTGTGAAACATTCATAAAATTGGAAGTTTTTCCAAAATATGAATCCGAAGCAGTAAGTCTGTTGTTTCTAAACTACCCATGTTCTCACAATCATGTACGTGTTTTCATACAGAGTTTCATGGAACTTGAAAAACTCAAGTATTTTAAGTTTGACAATTGTATACACTGATTTCTTTTGATCAAGTTGGCTCATTTTATTGATAATTGTGTTGCCAAACAAAACTTTCCCAACTGTAGGGAGACTGAATTGAACTCCTTTTTTAAGAAAGTTTCTCATAAATTCGGCGTCTAGATCCAGTTTTAAAAGCTACAAAACAGTTTCTTGCCGCACGAAACAAAGCTACTTCAGTATCAATTTTAGTTCAACATTTTCTCCGATTTATTTGTGCTAGAGCGGGCCGGGCTATCTTTAATCTATTGTTCTTAAACCAGCAAAGATGCATAGTCGTGGCCTTTACATTGTATTTTCGTAAAATATTGCTCAAAATTGCTTTGCTTGAGAGGAAGTTTCGTAAAAACATCACGATATTATCAGATACTAACTGATGCGCTTCCACTTATACATAGACTTGCATGCATGACCTTACATCTACGTCTGGCCAAGTCTCTATAGTCGTCCGTCTTTCAAATTTCAGACCATCATCACACGTTTCTTAGTTCTTAGAGTGGAGGTTTTCACTTAATAATTGAATATCAATGTTGTCAGTTGTTCACCATATGTTTGTACACAGAAAAGTTTTACCCCAACGTCGAACTAAAGTCTGATACTGAGTATCAAGCAAGAACATAGTAAAGCATTTCTAAAGCATCACTTTTCATTTATCAAATGACCGTGTTTAGGCCGATTTACAGAGTACAACTTTGCCTACAACTCTCGAAAGCAACAAATTTACAGGGGCGGATCCAGAAATTTTAGAAACGGATGGCCGGGACCCTAATTCTGGAAAGAGTGGGCCGGAAAACAGCATTTGGAAGATGATTTCAGTGATCTTCTTTTGACTGAACTTGTTAGACCATGTTACACTATAGCCAGAATACACTAACTCAGCATGCTACACCATGTTAGACCATGCACAGAATACACTAGCTGATCATGTTAGACAACGTGACACTAAAGCCAGAATGCACTTACTCAACATATTACACCATATTAGATCATGCGCAGAAAACACTAACTGAACATGTTACACCATGTTACACTATAGCCAGAATACACTAACTGAACATGTTGCACCATGTAAGACCATGCGCAGAATACACTAACTGAACATGTTACACCATGTAACACTATAGCCAGAATACACTTACTGAACATGTTACACCATGTTACACTATAGCCAGAATACACTAACTGAACATGTTGCACCATGTAAGACCATGCGCAGAATACACTAACTGAACATGTTACACCATGTAACACTATAGCCAGAATACACTTACTGAACATGTTACACCATGTTACACTATAGCCAGAATACACTAACTGAACATGT
>JAOBYE010315317.1:0-15394 GCA_025403585.1 Parazoanthus swiftii | reverse complement strand
TAACATGCGGGTACAAACGGCTTCATGCGAGACATACGACTGACATACGACTGACATACGACTGACATACGACTGACGACATACAAATAACATAGGGTCATCTACGAGTGCATTCAGGTCGCGTGCGAGTACTTACGGTTCGCATACCGGTCACATACGAGTACATACCGGTCATGTACGAATACATAGGGTCACGTGCGAGTATATGAGATCACATACGGGTACATACGGGTTACATACGAGTACATACGGGTCACATACAAGTTTATAATTCAGAGAAACTCGGAATTTAGACCTATGTCAGATTAGGCAAGAGCTTTGCTATTTTATGTACAGTAGACTCACGGGTGAACGGAGTTCCTTGCCTTCCTGGTCTTTTGAGAAACGCATGAAGCGTTTTAATAAAAAGTCGGACATAATCCGGACTTTCCACAAAAAAACTCCTAAGATAACACCCAACATAAGCAAACATCCGGCATTTTGGAATTGCATCTCTCTCGGACACAGGCTCTCGACTGTGTGGACTGCAAGAAAGAAATAGTTTTGAAATACAATCTGATTGCCAGCGTTTACCGCCACTTGTTCAAATGTTTAGCTTCTCTTTTTTTCTTCAAAACATCTTTACAGCGGTATAGCTAATGCTGGAATATATTTTCAGTGGTTGCAACCATTGATTTAGACATGAAAACTCGACAGATATGGAAAATATTCTTACCGAAAAGCTTTCAGGTTCCAATTCCAGCTGTCTGAGTTCTTATGTCTTCCTATAACATCATTCATGGGAAACAAGAATTTGTCATGAGAAAAACGTCCGCTTAAAACTAGCTTATGAAATACATTGCTAGCTGTTTAATTTCGTATACTTTTCTTTAAAAAAGAAAGCAAAAGGTTTACATTAAAGAAACAGTTTTAGAATCATTCAAAGAGACACTATTTCAAAAACCGCGACAAAATATTAAGCAAACCTTTATGCTTCTTATCATTTATTTTCGATTTGCTTGTCATACATTACCAGTATAGCCACTAAGGAGTTGAGAGCTCTCTTTTATTTTCTTTATTGTGATTTGTTAATAAGATTACTTTGCTTTTGACAAATTATTAGACTTTTTTCTTTGCATTTTTTAGGTGTATCTTAGCTTAAAAAGTCACGTCATGACACCAGCAATTACAATAATATGATTTTTTGTGTGAAAACTGTATACAAAAAAGCAAACGAGCTTATTAATCTCTATAAAACTAAAGTTAATTCTTTTTACTGTTATAAAAGCTGAAAACAAACGTTTTCGGACTACTTGACCATCTTCAGTCTTGAGTTATCCCCCTTGGGAAGAGGGGCAGCTCAAAGTATGGAAATTGCTTATTCAGCAAGAGCCTTAAACATGCAATGTAAATTGCTTGAAACAACTTTCTTTTTTTGCAATGTGTGGCAGAAGTATTTATTTCCCAATTAAACCGGTTGTCTTCGTTTTGGGCGATATGGCAGGCTGGGTCGGACTTCTAGTTGATTTTTATGATGGCAGTAGTATTCACAAGAAAGTTTTACTGCAGGACCATGCGTTGGATGTCACCCTTCTTCAATCAAAGCTTACTGAATCATGAAATTATATACAGCCGTGTTCGCATTCAGTAGGCTGGATACCAACAAAAGTTGCAAACATTAATCGCTCAAAAACTGCATAATTAAGAAGATTGCGAAAGAGATGCTTTGGAACGATGTTCGAAGAAAGAAACAAACCAAACTCTCCTGATATCTAAGGTGTGGCAATCCTTCACTTCTGGCAATGAATTCAGAAATCCCTTGCACTTCTGTATTTTTTCTAATCACCAACAAAATAAGGGATCAAAGATCCCGTCTTTTGAGGATTCATGTCACCTGAATTGTTAAACACTTTCAATTTTAAAAGTTTCGTGAGACTACTCTTACAATATCAGCTTTTAGTGCGACATTTCACGCTTTCTCGTTCTTCCACTCAAATTACACAAAGGATTCCCATTACTTTCGCAAGACTGGAGATTTTATCCAATCCACCAACTAATAAATATTTGAAAGACATTTCGTCCTGACGCTCATTTTGTCGGTCAGACACTTCTGCGGTCTACATGTATAGTATTATAAGCGAGATGCGCCTGAACAAAGCTTGAGATAAGTTCATGACTTCTTCTCACAGTTAAGCGGCAGTACAAAGGTAATTATTTCATTCAGTAGAATAGAGAGAGATGTTTTGAGACTGAGCGAGTTGGCATGAAAGTTTTATTGGCCAATTCGTCCATTCCTGGACCGTAGTGTTCACAGCTTGTAAATCAGTTGTTTTATTGTCACCAAGTATTAATTTTTAATTAATTATTAAAATCTTTTTTCGAAAACGATTCACTTAAGCCCAAAAATTCTTAACCGCAATCTCTATATAGGATGAGAACATGAGTAAAAAAAGCGGCTTTGAATGATTTGCAAACAAATCTTGTTTATCACGCTCATCATGTCTTAATTCAGGAAACTCAACAGCCAAAAGTGTACTGATAAATCGGAAATCAATACAAACGCTTGATAAATCCTTTATCGCAGACGTTATACATTGATAAATCAAACATGTGATGATATGACCTCCCAAGGTTCTCTGCTGCTTTTAAAATTGTTCTCACATTTTTTAAAACAGAGCTAATATAATCCTTTAATGAATTTATGGCGGTAGGAGGTCGTTTTCTTCCTGCAAACAAAGCCGAACCAAAAAAAGCTTTCAGTTCAGATTGAACTCTATTGATTCATATATATTTATCTCTTACTATCCAAAGAAAAATTTCTGAAGCTATATTGCTTTTGATAGCTAAGTTATGATGCTTTTGTAATTGCGACTATTTTTCTTCATGACATTTTAAAACAAGTCTATAATTTATCAATCATGTTGTTCTATGTAGAAAAGGTAGACCAAAAGTGAAAACAACATTTCATGTTACTGGAAATACCACAGTTTCAAAAGACCTTTAAAGTTTGCGTTTAATCACTGGCGCTCCCCAAGATGAATACATGTAATTAGTTAAACAAACTCGCGCGTCCAAACAATTTGTTGTTTTACTTTTGCCAAAATGGCAGAGAAAGCCAATGTTGCATCAAAGTAAAAAATTTAAAAAGCTGCCCAGAAGGGTAAAGTTCTCTGGAGGCCGATATCTTCCAAAACCCAGTTTTAAGACAAAAAATGTGATACGGTTGCACTGAGAATAAAAGAGCATCAATGACCAGCTGCTGGCTCTTGTAGTATTTGCGCATTTTTATATTGCGCCTAATGCTTCTGAACTGGAAATCTTTGATCTTGCTAGCTATTTTTGGTCCTTTTTTCGAGCTTTGTCAATTAGTTGTGAAATCATATTATGACGAACACAGGGACGTTGTTATCTTAACTCTGTGTGGGAAAAAGGCATCAACCCAGCTGCACCCCTGGGGGAGGCGAAAAGCTTGGAACGGCTTAGTAATTATTAAACTAAAACAATCAATGTAATTGGAAGGAACGTTAGCACAGAATGAGTGCCGTTAGAATAACAATTATAAGTGCTATTGAAGTATAGCACGCAATTATTTGATTGGTAATTTTGTATATACATTGTTGATTTTTCCTTCCACTTTACCACAAACACATTTCAAAGAGGTTCATTACGAGATGGAGATTCAGAGAAGGGGTAATATTTTTTGTACCCTACGGCAGTTCGTTATACAGCACATCAAGAAAATAATCGTACTGATTTTGATCGCTAATGAAAAGTTGTGCTTTAGCTCAGGATATAAGCCACCCTCGCACATTAATCCACAACAAACGCGGATTGTTTTACTAAAAAGATGTCTTTGTTTATTGTCAACAAAAACGGACGCGTGAAATTCCAGTCTGCCTAAAGCATTATGCATGAACTGCATCAATCTCGCAATGGGAAGGCGTCGATACGTCACGGACTTATCTGGGCAGGAACTAAGAAAAGAAAAACAATTTTAGATGTTTTTGTTAGCGGAGGAAGTGGACTGGATCTGCATTCATTGGTCAAGGTTTGATATAAGGCGTCCCCAAGCCTTGAATCTCACTAGTTCTAAACATTCGGAGACACAAACGATACTCTTCTTTCACTTTCTTCATCAAGTTCTCGACAGGTAAAGCTAAAAAAACCCTGCTTTTTTATTAAGTTTTTCAAACAAACAACTACCTAGTAATTTAAATGTTCTAGTTCATTAATGGCACTTTAAAAAGCGTGCTATAAAGAGATATTCGTTAATTAATATTTCTTTGCCAAAGTCCGAGTTCGCTTTTCTGCCGTAACTCCTACAGTATTGACCGGAACGAGAAACGCCGGTTAGGCGCGCCAGAAAGCAGCTTTGAAAATTCTTTTGTCATATGAGCATCAAAAAGCGTCCTTTTTAGCGATTCTGGTCAAAAACGGAGAACTTGTTAAGTAAGTAAGTAAGTAAGTAAGTAAGTAAGTAAGTAAGTAAGTAAGTAAGTAAGTAAGTAAACTTTTACTCTAGTGTGCTCTCCAAACTCCTATACAAACTAGCGCAAATCCGTTATATAACTGTTAAAAACGCGAAACAGGGGAAGATGTACCGAAGCCGCTTTGAAAGCGAAAGAGAATTTCACTAAATCAGTTTTCACAGCCTGAAAGAGAGGAAGAGGGATTAATTTTGTTTGTATGGCAAATAAGATTGAAAGAAAAGCCAGGATGAGTTGTTACTTAAAAATGACTAATTGGTTTTCCACGATCCGAGAGAATTCCTTAATATCAAATAGCAGAACTATTTCTCAACCTACATTTTATTTTTTTTTTGCCAGAACAAAAAAACGATTTTTTTTGGATTAACAGATCATTGCCTCTCAATTTACACTCCGTGTCGTCTCCGACGGGTAAACAGAACGCGCACATTTTTGGAAGGCAAATTGTGTGTGGTTGTCTTGCTATACAGACGGAAAAACAACATTTCTCAAAAAATTTCAGATAATGATTTTAGAAAAATTACCAAAATATGTTTTGCTTAGATTTTAAACTCTAGGAAATTCAATTCTTTTGCTGTTTGGTTTTCCTTAAAGCTATAAAGGTTTCACAAAACGTAAAACCGCAACACTTAACATTTTAGTCTTAAAAGATTGCAGAAACATTATTTGAAAGCTATTATACTAATCTTAATGCTCTAGACCTATCTCTACGATATTACCACATCTAAATATCAGAAATACGAGGTATCTGCTGCTATTTTAATTCGTGCAACAAAAAGGGCTGATTACATGATATATAGTTAATGAGACATTTTTAGTGAATTAACCACTTCTGTCTTCATTACGACATCGGAAAACTTGCAAAAAATGTTTATTTTTTAAACCGAACCACTCATTTCTATCTATATTGTTTTAACTGGAAAGTTCACTGACATTTATACATTTACGTTGCCAATTAATTAATGAGGAATGTAAATTCCTTTTCAAAGTTGCGCCGACAGTTTGTTTACTGCGGTAAAGTTGGTGAAAACCTTTAGATTCGGAAGTGAGTTGAATTGTTAATGAGGAATAATTACCACTACTGCACTCTCCTGTTGCTTAGCTCTCATTGCTGACTCATATTAATGTGGGAAATGGCGAAATTCGCCTTGTTTCTTACTACGTATTTTTTCCTTTAAAATGTTTTTGAGAAACTTGGGCTTCAAAGAATCACATGTTCGTAATGTCCACGTAATCACGTTCAGGGGACCGCAAGCCGCCATTCGTAATTCAGTCGTTGCTTCGCGTTTTTACTTATAAGTTATGCGTTTGGAAAACGAGAGAAGCATGTTTCGTTTGCGCGAACTTTTAGTGGATGCGAACTGCAAGAAAATCTTAAGCTCGTTTAAAACCGTACAATTGGAATTGTTTCCACCGAAATCCATTCTTTAACTTAATTTTATGACCACGGTTGTCCTACAGCTATCGGTTCGCTAGCTGTTTTGGCTGTTTAATTGATGTGCATATTAACAATACAAAACTGCACTTAGGTTCTATATAGTTCTTTTGGAACTGACTAGCATTTAAATCTGTTAAAAGTAATATAGAGATTAATCCCGGGCCTCAATCACCAGTAACATAACTGCAGAAAGAACGAAAATCAAACAAATAAGGCAACGTATTTTTGCCAAATCTCAACGATATTGCTGATAAAACAGTCCTTAACACCTGCAGCAAGAACCAAGATGGTTTTTGGCTTTGCTCTCTCATTATGGAAGTTTGCAAAACGCAAGACAAAATTTCATTGTTCTAGTATATCCTTGTTTGTGAGAAACTATTAAGTGCCCGAGGCCTGACTAAGGAAATGTCAACATGGTTAACGTTCAATATTTCAATGCATGTAAAATCAACCCACAGCGCCTTTTCACCAAAAGCTTTTAAAGACTCTGTAACTTGTATTGATAAAAAATACATTGTTATGTTAACTTATTTCACTTTAAGGCAGGCACGATGAAAGCGCCACCGTATGATTACGCAACTTGGTCGATCTCTCCGCCTTTCTTTCTCGACCAGGCAGAAGAACCAGTTATTTTGTAAAACGCCGTGCTGCAGGCGAAATTTAAATGAGCCTCCGAAACAACTAGTCCTTCTTGGAGTTACGTGCTGTAATTAGCTGTTTGTTTGGGTTGATATAATAAGACCAGTTTTCTTTTCAAGAAAATCTATTACAAAACCGTTCTGTCGATAATGCAGTTGATTTGGTAGAATAGAGGGTCGTTACAACACAACTTCGAAACTGAACTCGATTAAAACTGTCAACACATATAATGTACTTTTAAACTCATTAATTGGAACTGCTGAACTCAATAATTGTTTCTAACTGACAACATCTTGCGGTGTTTGCAAAAATTATTCCAACACTTGTTCTCTTCTGTATCTAACAGTTTGCGCGAAAATCGTTTCGAGTTACTGTAGACCCAAGAATTAAATTGAAACAACGCTTAGTCATGTAGCTATCACAAGTTTCGAAGAAAAACCTAGACACGTTCGCTGCTTTGGCCGTTCGCTTTAATGTTATGTTAATGATCCCCTTGTTTCAAAAAAGAGATTGTTGTCATGTTGTACGGTTTTCGTGCACAGAGCTTTCAAGTTTAAGAACAAAAAGCGTTTCCGGATTTTGAAAGCTTAATATCGGTCATCCAGCTGAGATTAATTTGATAAAGTCTTGAAATGTGTTAGCAGCCAAAGATCAGCGTTTTAAACTAGAAATTAATACTTGGTTTTAAAAGCAAAGTTTGGAAAAAGCCCGATAAGGATTGTGTTTCTTGACAATATTTTGATCATTGTCAACAACATTGTCACGGTTTAGCCAAGGTTAGTCGCAATCTGCAGTTCATTAGCGAAATCGTGTTTGCGCAAAGTACTTAGGAAAATAGATTGACTTTTCCTCGATCAATTGTAATGCGGTTCGCAGTTGCGAGCTTATATCGGGAGAATCTCTAGTCAGACAACAGATGTTATGCCATAAAGTATTTCAATAGATGAGCACGATTGTCTTGCTGGGTTTTTGAAACACCGCTTCCCAACTAAAATATTATTTAGTGTATTTCAAAACAAGGGTTGAAAATGTCTTGTTGGGCCGCCTTTAAAACACTGTTTGTAAAAAAGTTCAAATCGACAGTGCGGGTTCGATCAGTTTTCTTTTTACATTGCCACTGACCTTTATGAAAACCTTACCCGTTTGTAGTAAAAGATAACTGCTACTTGTTGAGAGCTGATATTACGTTATTATTTCAGCTTATCAACCCTTGCACTCTCACATTTTAGTTGCCATGGCAAATTGATATGTCGTCAATTACCTTTCAAATTTAGCATTCAACTGCATTTTACAAGTTTACACACAAATTAGTCGGTAAAACTCATTTCTTTTACATCGCAATTGTTTGCACACCAAGAAGCACTTATAAAAAGGGTTTTGGCGCCACCTTATGATTTTCGAATGTTAAGGTGGCGCAAATAAATACCGACAGGAATTTTTTTAATATTCCTTGATTTGTAAAAAATTTTGACATAATAAGGACAATGTGGCGTTTCACCAACTGGACTCAGACTTGCATAAAATCAAGTCGATTGCTAGAAATAAAGTGCATTTGAGGTCCTGACAAGTTGCCATTGAAACAAAAACTCAAAAAAAACTGCAGGTAGGAGTACAAAGGATTTTGTAACACCGACCTAAAATCTTTAAAGCACGAAACTTGCGGTACCAGTTGTCCAAAAACAAACACATCTTTTGACGTTAACTAGATGACGTCACTACTTACAATTTATGCAAAGTCAATAATGCAAATTGAAGTTTGATTCAGAAACGATATTTTTATGACAAAATTTGTTCTAAACTTCTATTTTAATCTTCACTGTTTTCTTGTTTGAGGCTGTAAACACGTGTTTCCTACAACGTTCGAGCAAATTTGCTGCAATTTTACCAAAATAAAGTTTCTAAAATTTCGGCGGCCAAGATGGCGAACATGCTGTGAAACAATAGCAACAGTTCATAATTAAAACTTGATTGTTGTTATTGAAGGTAATTAGCTCTCCCAAAACTGCTTACGTGCTAAAGCTCAATTTTTTACGTGCAACCATTTAGAAAATCATGGGAGGGGGAGGGAGGCGTCCGGTTGCCCCCTTGTCCCCCTTAGACTAATTTGATAGTAAAAACCGAGCTTGGTTGCCCGAGTTAAGATATCTCACCGGGATAACAACAGCTTGACGAGTTCAGACCTCTTTAAGTGCTGGTTTATTTGGTGATAAATTCGCAATGTTCTAGGCTTGTTAGTTGTTTCGAAACTACAGATGTCATTGCACTCGGCAATGAGTATCGTGTTGTTAACATGCAACCTAAAGTTTTTGTCAAATTACAACTTAGTCCCCAGTGCCTTCTGGGTAATTTTCAAAATGACGGTTGCTCCACAGAAGAATCAAATTACACTCAGTTGTGTCCAGAAACACAAAAATTTATTGGAAACCAAGGCAAAAACTTAAGAATGCATTTTGCCTAAAGTATTAAAGCCCAATTTACTAACATCTTACTGTCAAATTTGCCGGTTGCTTTCATACAGTTTCGCGTTCTTGTTTCGACTTATATTTTAGCAAAAATCAGAATTAGTCCATGCTTTGCGCGTATCGAGTGACGAATGCACGCGGGAAGTTAAAGAGCACGAGGTTCAGCTTCAAATATGTTCTTCCAACTTCCCAAGTGCATACGTATTTCGATAGATGCACAGCTAAAAAATCGAACATCATTCTCGAGTATTTACTTTTAATTCAGCATTTTAAAGAATAAATGCACAAAAACTGTTCACCGATTAGGTTGTTTTCGTATGTCATTGTACAGGAAAGTTTGGTAGCTCTCCTTTCATTTCTTGATTGTCGCCTTCAATTTTATTCCATTTTCCATTTGAAAAACGTTTCGAAAGCACGATATTGCTACAAGATAACTTTTCAGATATGCTTCCCATGTCGCGGTTTTGACTCACCGAGATTTAGAAACACGCTCATCCCATATACAAGAAAACGCGCCAATTATTGCTAGCTATGTTCTTAAAATGTATTTGAGCAATCCGGGCCTGTTGTGTTTGCTTGACTGCAGGTCCAGACAAGTATCGAAGCGATGAAGAAAACTCATCGAGGGTTGGCAGTAAAAACAGTGGTATTGATAACGGCAACTTATTATACATCCCCTGAGGGTTTTATAGAGATAAAAGTTTCATGTTGGTTATAAATTTCACATAATAATGCTAAAACTCCAAAGTTGGCTGTGGCAATGAAAACAGTTAGTAAAAATGTCACCTTGTAACATTTTTTTCTTCTTTTCCTGCACCACCAGAAGCAATGGGTTCCTTCTCGAAAACTCTCCTCGCTCTCATGATCGTCAGTGCATTTGTCGTGCTCCTCGCACCAGGCTCCACCGGACAATTACAAGGGCTCCGCTGGGGACGCGAATTCGAGGCGGAGAATGAAGATCCGTGGCAGGCTCAGTACCACCAGATGAAACTCCGCGAACTAAAGAGAAAATTTGATGCTGCAAGGGAAAGAGGTAAGGTTGAAATGATGCAAGTAAAAACACCTGCGACTTATTCTAACCACTTATTAAACACACGCACAAACGTAGTTTGCCTCACTTTCTCCTGAAAAACCCCTAACCAAAAAGTTCAAACCGTCATAACTTTGGTTTGCCTGCAACAAAAATAACGCAGTTCTTATCATAAGACGGGGCATTTGAAGTATTTATTTCCAACGTGTCTTTTTTGTAATCAAAATTACTTTAGTTAAATAACCCACAAAGTTGAAGTTGTGTGCTATAGTGTGATTCAAGATAGTTCGCAACAGTTTTCCATTTTCACTGAACTTTACAAAAGGCTTACTTGTTTGTAGTAAAAGATAATTGCTATTTGTTAAAAGCTGATGTTTCAGTAACATTTTAGCTTACTAACTCGTGTGCTCCCACAGTAATTTTGGTTGCTATGGCAATTTGGAGCGTGAAATACTCCTTAATTTTAGCATTTAACTGCATTTTATGTAAAAACTAGTCGGTGAACCTCCTTTTCAATTTCATCAAAATCGTGTACACACCAAGGAGCACATTTGAAGAAATTGCTGAAAAATTATGTCAGGATGTTTTTGGCGCCACCTTAATATTCTGAAATGTTAAGGTGGCGCAAATACTTCTTGACGGAATTTTTTAAACTTTCTTCAAAAATACTCCTTAAAAAGCGAATAATTTTGATGCAATAAAAATGGAGGTTCACTGGCTATTTTTTCTGCAAAATACAGTCAAGTGCCAAAGGTAAGGTGTGTTTAGGGCTCTGCCAAGTTGCCATGGAAACAAAATTTCCGATGGGAGTACAAAGGTTGACAAGCTGAAATTAAAGTTTTTGCAGCGCCAGATAACAAGAACTGGCACAAATCCATCATAGTTTACAAGAAAGCCTTTCGTAAAGTTCAGTGGCACAGCAAAATGAAAAACAGTTGAGAGCCGCCTAAAGACCTATCTTGTCGTGTCGTTAGTATGAGTAGAGTTCACTCGTCCAAACTCTTGATATTTTTCTACCGCAGGAAACACAAACGCCTAATACTGAGCAATAAAGAAAGAAGTTCCCGATGAACCAAGACAAGACCGGCATAATAGATAATATAAACTTGTTCTTTTTGTTTGTAAATAGATTGCAGATAAGCTAAGGACGAAGGAAATAAAACTGCAGAAAATCTGGTTCTTGATATTTGCTTAAACGTTGTAATTTATTGTTTGAAACCTTTTTGAAATTGACACTGTCTTTGAAAGAGTGCTAGTGTTAATATAAAAACTACCGTTGCTTCTAACTATTTTAAGAAAGATTTTCCTTGTTCCTAATTGAAAGGAAACTCAATTCAAACTAAACGCCAAACTGATTGTTACGACAGAAGAAATAAGATTCACAAAATGCACTTGCCAATTTAAGGTGCTCATGGTCTGTACTTGAAACAGCGATTACAACCAACTTTAATGATGCAGAAATAAACAACAAAATCATTAACTGATCGTCAATGCAATACCCCCAAAATAACACCTTTCCCTCTTTTGTCTTAATAAGCAGTTTTAACCACCAAATCATTTTTTGATATTTTACTTTCCAAAATCCAGTGAAATAAAAACGTTATTACATTGCAAGGGAAGTTTAACGCAAAGATAAACCTTAATACCATATTTCATCACAAACTAATAACCGTTTTTGAAGTGCCATGTGAAACCTAAATTATAACGCATCCTTTCTTATACATATTTAAGATACCAGAAATAAATCTGGACCATGTTTGGTGACGCTATGTGAACTGATTCGTTTTCCCACAAGAGATTGAATTTTCATATATTTTGCATTGAAAACTGATTCCACATCCTTAAATTTCCACTAAACTAATTCCCCCAAATTTCCACTAAATTAAGGTGATGTAGTGTAACACAGTACAGCCAACTCCAACGAAATTTATGACAACACCGCAAGTCTTTGAACACGATCCAGTAACTTGCAACGCGTTGCCGGAAAACATAGTGCAAAAAAACTCTCGATTTTTAACATAGCAATGATGCGCGAAAATTTTCTTCCCGTGCAACTTCATCTTAAACGGTCTTTTTCCTTTTTGTTTTGCTGATTCTTTCCGCCATTGGACTTTGACACAGGGGTTTGAAATAGTTTGTACTGGAGTACATAGCTGTCAAAAGTTATTCAAAACGAATCCTCAAAGTAACGATCACCGCTCTAATGCTTGGAAAACACTGAATTTCTGCAAGCCTTCGTCTTTGGTCCGATAAATCGCACGTACCAGAAACATCTTGATGAATTGTCGTATGTGCGACCTCTCACTTTGACAAACATGTACGAGACATTTGAGTGTGGGAAGAAACGTTGAAGATAATGTTTCTTTATTTGGAAGAAAAAATTTTTTGTTAGCTGTTTAAAAACCTGATTTGTTTTAGACAAACCTTTTTACTAAAATATCAAGTACAGTTCGATTTTCAAAAAAATTGAAGCACTTATATCTGTTCAGTTTATAAGGAAATATTTTGAGTGACAAAGCTTCAAAGACAGTAAGCTTGGCAAGTCTCAGTAAATAGCTTGCTTTGTGATTGGAGAATCTTAACAAAGAAAACGAAACGTGAACCACCCGGGATGAGAGCGTCACGCGTGGAGGTACGGAAAGTAGCTACTTGTCAAGTTTGCTCCACGTTGAGTGAATTTGGAATTGCTTGAAAAACTGCTTTTTAAAAGAAGACGAAATATCCGGTGAGATATGAAAAGGTGGCGGGTGAAATGTATACTCTGTGCAGTTTATTGATTGCATCTATAAAGTTGGGGATTGGAATTACACAGCGAGTAAAAGCTGATATGGTCCCCAGTGGTGTGAAACCGCTGCTCGCTTTTCACCAAAGAACTTTCGCCTGGCAAACAAACTACCCGAGGAATCGCGCTAAAAGCACAACCAACACAGCAAAAAAGGTTATTTTCACGTTCTGAAATAGCTTAAAAGTTCATATTTTGAAAGCGATTATGTTTATTTCCACTACATTTGCTTAAATTTCAAGTGAAGAACGGAAACGAAAAACAAAAGGAACTTTAGCAACGATCTGAGTTGAATAGTCAATAATCTCTTTTAATATAATGTGTTTTTAAATGTGTTGAAGACTAACGATGTCTGCTGTTTTAACAAGCAGTGAAAAAAACATTTTAATTTTGTTTATCATAAAATTTTTAGAAAAGAGAATTTTTTTTCTAGTTAATCTCATTTCTCCTGCACATAAACATGTTCTTGGAAAAACTCAAATCATACTGTCGATGTTTGTATTGCATTTTAACTTCAGTGCATTAATAATGCGCTTTGTAAAGGAAAAACTGAATTCGATGATTGCATTTACAATCAACTCTCATCACTTGGAAATTACAAAAATTTATTAGCTTGTCCTCCCGACAAAGAATTATCAGCATTTTTAAAATCGAGTGGTCAACCCCCAAACGCACTGTCACCAAGAACGTTCTTGGTTGAGCTGAACTTTTTACTCTCAATGACAGGGCTATTTCAAGAAACCTTAAATGCCTGAGTTTTGTCTGTCTTTATTTTATTCTTTAACCTTGTTTTAGAAATTATAGTTATTAATAATTTCAAAGCAACCATCTACACACTAATTTTGTAGTACGGCAGTCCTCAGAGTGGTAAAAGGTAGGCTTTACAACTGTATGCCAACATTAACTGTAGTTTACTAGATTGCTTTTAATAACAAAGATGAATTGAAACCTTACATTTTCCCAGTTTATCAAAAACGTTTTAAACAATGTCAATTACATGAAAACGTAGACAGAAAATTCTAAAAGTTTCATTTGCTCCTAGGGTTGAACTTTCGGCTAATACCTTTCTAAGCGATCTTAATCACATATCATCGTTTGACGAATAAAACATTCTTTCTAAAACTAAGTCATTTTTGCATTTTTGTTGGCATTCCGTTTGTTAGAACAGTCAGTTTCTGCAATGTCTGAAAGTGCATAAAAAACGCTCACAGAATGGCTATTTAGCAGGCAGCAAAAATGACGCTTTATAAATAATTCACTTAATCATAAACTTTATAATTAATTTTCTTTTAAACTTGAAGGTGTTAAATCGAAGTTCTTTATCTTATTCTTTAATGACTTATCATTAATACGCAGATATAAATGAGAAAATTGACAAAACCAGTTTACTTCTCCCAAGGTTGGGCTTCACAAGTATCTAGTTCTCCGCCAAAAGCATCAAAACATCAAGGTTTTGGGGTAAGCATCAAGTGAACAAATAATTTACTGAACTGATCATCTCGTTGCACAAAGTGCTCTTGATCACACATCGATCAAATTTGGACATATAACGTTTGTAAAAGCACGTACGGCCATTTGAGTTGGACCAAAAAGAATTCAAAAAGCTAACGAAGTAATTCCACCGCACTTGTCTTTCACCGCCTAAGTCTTACCACAGCGAAATCACTCAAAAATTACCATGGAGCTGTTTTTGAGTGTTCGAACGACAATTTTGAAATTTTAAATGTAAACTAAGTATTTTTAGTACTGTTTTTGAGTGTTTCGACAATTTTGAAATAACCAAGTATTTTCAGAACTGATTACGTTTGTTTTAGAAGTACTGAACTATTTTTTTGCCTTTTCTCTGCTACATTATAAGCCGATCTATATAAGGTTTATTAGCTTGAAATTTCTTAGAAACGAGTTACCGAAGCAATCATCAAATAAATAAATACTAGTTTCTCAAATGACAGTTTCAGTATTTGTAGACTTGATTTTCAATTAGTGATTACCTTTTAACTATTTCAATAAAGTTTTAATACTGTGCCGCGACAATATTCTTAATTGCAGGTTCTATGAAACTCTGAAAACAAAGAGGTTGTACTTGTTTGCGCTGATTGACGAAATCTCTTTCACCTGTTCCTACTCCCATTGTCAAAAATGACTTATGTGTCGAAACTTGCATTTTACCACATCACATACAAGCAATAAACGTAGTTTATTATTGTTTTCCTGGTTTATGCTGGTGACAGAAAGCACAAACGCAAGCAAGGAAAAACCCTATAAGGTAGTTACTAGCTAGTGAGGACAGATGTAAATTAAATAACTAAGGCTGAAGTTTAAATGCTAGCACAAGTTGGAGCAAGCACAAGGTTGAATAAGCACAAGCTTGGAATACACACAAGCTTGGAATACCCACAAGCTTGGAATACACACAAGCTTGGAATACACACAAGCCTGGAATACACATAAGCTTGGAATACACACAAGCTTGGAATACCCACAAGCTTGGAATACACATAAGCTTGGAATACACACAAGCTTGGAATACCCCCAAGCTTGGAATACACACAAGCTTGAAATACACACAAGCTTGGA
>JAOBYE010315095.1:0-15400 GCA_025403585.1 Parazoanthus swiftii | reverse complement strand
ACATGGTTACTGAATACCGTCATCCAACCAAGAGGGTTAACATGGTTACTGAATACCGTCATCCAACCAAGAGGGTTCACACCAGGGTTACTGAATACCGTCATCCAACCAAGAGGGTTAACATGGTTACTGAACACCGTCATCCAACCAAGAGGGAAAAAAGGGTTACTGAACACCGTCATCCAACCAAGAGGGTTAACAGTGTTACTGAACACCGTCATCCAACCAAGAGGGTTACCATGGTTACTGAATACCGTCATCCAACCAAGAGGGAAAAAAGGGTTACTGAACACCGTCATCCAACCAAGAGGGTTAACAGGGTTACTGAATACCTTCATCCAACCAAGAGGGTTAACAGGGTTACTGAATACCGTCATCCAACCAAGATACTCGCTCTTCACGTTGTTGATGTTGTGACTGGTCGTTTGCCATGTCGTAATTCTCCACTGATAGCTCTCGAGTTCAGGGAGTTTAATACACACTTTAACACAAGTTTTCGTAGCTCATCGTACGACTTATTTGTAGCGTGATAGCAGTGACAAATATAACTGAACATCGGGATTACTGCAGACACCTCGGGCAGGTAGAGTTTATAGTTCAATACAAAGCCAATAATTGTGCATGCTACAAACCCCGACGGAATGAGAGCGCTAATTATATAGTTAATATAAAACGTGACAGAAACACAGTGAAAGACAAACAAGACGAATCTTCTGCTACGTGGAATGTGCAGAGCCTGTATTTATTGGGTAACAACATATCACAAGTGTTGGGAACGCAATCACAAAAAAAAAACTTTACACATTGCATAAAACATCAAGAAAAAGCAAGGACTTTGAATACAGAAGCAACAAGCAGGGATTTCCCATTTTTTGCTAATGTTTCTGTTATCTTGACAGCAAAGAGAAAGAAAATTCCAAAGACAAGAGCTTAAAAAAAACTTTTGCAGTTTTCAAAGCCCGTTTCGTACTCTGAACAAAACTATGGTGATTGAGACAATACCGCCAAAAATTCAGTCTGCTGTTGTCTGTAGCTTTAATGGGCGATACCGGGTCGTTTTCAGTGGGGTGGTGTTGCAAAGGGTATCGCACACGGGGACAATTGCCACCGCTATCGCAAAAGGGCATATACATTGTATAAAATCCCAGAACAATCCACGACCACGTTGTTGAAAAGTAGATCAGCTAGTTTAGAATTGAAAAGAAAGACTTTGTTTTTTAAGGAAGTTTTCATTACAAGGTAACCGAGCGAAGGAACAAGGCCCAGAAGTACAGCTATTCTGCAACAAAAAGCTACAAACGCATTTCACGTTGGTGAAGCTCAGAGGTCTCGGTTCTTTGGGTAAAGTAAACTCGATTCCGTTCTGGGTGCCGGGCAATGGAGGAAGTATGCAGAGGAACAATGGAAAGAAGAAGTACCCTGTGGGGCCGAGGGCGGTTAAATGCCACTGTATATTTCACGATACCACTTCGGTCCTATACTTCTACCTTTTGGTACGAAATCAGTCCTGAATAGGGTTTTCCTCAAGAAATGGATACTTTTGCAAAGGTCTTTAGCATTTTTGGTTCAAGAACTGTCAAGAACACCGTCAAGGTTTGTCCGTTGTAGTTGGCTTTTTTCTGGGAAAATGGAATGACTAAAAGAGAAAGTCAACTCAGTGGCAATTTTTGAAGAAAAGGTGTGAAAACTAATCTCGCGTGGATGAAAGATTATCCTTTTAATAAAAAAATATTTTGGGGTTCAATCCTTGTTTAGCTATGTCCTTAAAACTTTGTTATTTATAGAATTTTAGTATGAAATATCAATACAATATGTAACCACCGGACTGCCAAACTATTTTTCGTAACAAACAAGCAGAAAGCGGGGTTCAATCGGAATCCGCCCATCATCCTTTGATTTTCCAAATGGCCACAGAAAAAATTGGCCATTTCAGCGTTTATAGCAGGCAAGCAGTTTTAGTCTGGCCAATCAGTTTTGGCGACAGCAATCAAGTTTTAATCAAAAACTGTTACTCTGACAACAGTCATTGCACAACTTGTTTGTCATCTTGCGTGCTTGGTCGCCTTTCAAGATTTTTCTAAACCTTGAATTTCGGTTAAAAAATCCCATTTTTTTACTTCAAATGAAATACTTGTTTTTTCATTTTGCAAAAAATATAAGTGATAACGTCAAGATATGTGCCTTTAATGGGGCTACAAGTTCATTTCCAAATGCTTTAAAGCTTGCCTGGGGAAGAGGCGTAATTTAACCCTGCCTTTGGCCGTTCGAAGGATACGTAATGGCCGGTTTACACTGAGGAGGGAGGGATGAAGTGCGGTAAAAACAATTGTAAAAGCAGTATTCTACGAA
Source organism: Parazoanthus swiftii (assembly GCA_025403585.1). Taxonomy (NCBI): domain Eukaryota; kingdom Metazoa; phylum Cnidaria; class Anthozoa; order Zoantharia; family Parazoanthidae; genus Parazoanthus; species Parazoanthus swiftii. The sequence goes on along the minus strand of JAOBYE010315095.1, from coordinate 13,051 downwards.
GGAGTTCATTGTCTTCAGAAAGGCGAACAAAAAAGTAAAATCGTTTTTGAGAGATCGCTATTTCACTGGCCCATACTGATTTCATGAAAAATCGATCTTTGGAATATAATGCGACCTGTTAAGCTGCAGTAAGCCAGCTCTCGTGCGGCTTTCGAGGCTGGCGGTAATAATGTCTTTACTTTTCACGGCACTTATATGAAAGCAGGTACTTTTATTAATACTTTTATTTCATACGTGTAATTACAATTAACAGTTTGTGTTATTTTATTGTTTATGATTTACCGTATATAAATAAAGTTATTGAATTTAATTGAAAGCAAACATAGCATCTTCCAAAAAAGACCCCTTCCTTCCCTCAATATGGTTTTCTTTTGATAAACCACCCCAGTGGTTGGTTTGACTGGAGCTGTTCTCTACCTTCTGTCACCGACCATTCATCCAATTTTATCATAATCCAAGGCATAATTTCATGCACCTTCAGGAAGAGATATGTAAAAAATAAAAAATATTTTTGCAACACTTATAATATATGTAGATCAATGAGTAGTTCGAGAGTCGAACCACTTCTCATACAAAGCAAGTGAATATTCTCTTGTACATAGTCATCTATATACTTAGCATGAATATAAAGTGTCCAGCCCCAAACAACAAAAAGCAATTTAAGAATGCTTGCTTAACACTGATAATTCAAGATTTGACAGGAGAAACCCTTAGTCCATCATTAATGTAGATTTTAAAATTGATTTAGTTTATAAGTACACCGTATCAATTGAAAATATATATATATGTGTGTGTATATTTGGCGTTTTTAATCCTTTTAGTACAGAAGCCGCAGAAGGTTAGTAAACAAATTGTATTTTACACGTAGTTCACTTTCTAGCTAGGGGACATATTCAGATATTGCTCTTATTGTTTCTCTTCTGTAAATAGTTATCAGCATTTATCTGTTATATAATAATATAAAAACCAGTGTTATTTCAAAGTATACTTCTTTAGCCCCCCAACGCTTCTCTTCAAATGTTCCCATTTTACTCCCTGTGCTGAAAAAAGCTAGCTTACTGCCTTGAATTATTCAAATCTGAGCACTTTAACTTAGCAATTGCTCCGGTCAGGATCATAAATTTAAAAGCGAATATCTTGCAGTTCCTGTCTTAAAAATGTTTCTCTTGAAAGTTCACCATTTTCTAGGTAATTCATCAAGAAGTGTTGAATGGATTTTTTCGTTTCTAGTACCTGCAGTTTTTTCCTGGCAGTATTGTTGGAGGAGCCAAAGACGACCCGGGGTAAGCCCCCGACAAATAAGGTGATTGCAGATTGCGTTATGACTCCAAATTCAGTTCGCGGGGTCAGAGTCAAAACAATAACAACAACCATCGTTACAAACATCGTCAGAGCGACCATTTTTGTCACCATAATACAAAATGTTTCTGTGGTTGGCTTCAGCCTCCAACAAATGTTTTCAAACAACTTTTTGGGGATTAGTGGAGATCCGGTGTTCTCGTCGATGTAAACGAGTTTCCGCCGATTTTCATCGCAAGTTGCGAGATGGTCTTGTTGTTGTATTCTGTTACCTTGTAGAAGAGGCTGTCGCTCTCCATGTTGTTCGTGTTGTATTTGTAGCGGTTGTGGCTGTGCTGAAGGAAGTTGCTGATGATTTGCGATGTCATCGTTCTCCGCTGAGCTGTCGAGTTCGCTCTGCTGTTTAATACACACTTCAAACACAAGCTTTCTTAGCTCATCGTACGACTCATTTGTAGCGTGATAACAGTGATAAATATAATTGATCACCAGGATTACTGCAGACACCTGAGGCAGGTAGAGTTTATAGTTCAATACAAAGCCAATAATTGTGTATGTTACGAACGAGGCCAGAATGTTAGCGGTACAAAAATTAATCTTTACATACGCAAAAAAAAACAAAAATGAAAGAAGAAAGCAGAAGACGACGCCTCTTTTGCTACGTGAAATATACAAAACTGTATGTATTGGGTAAAAATAAAACACAACAGGGAGGAACAAAACCACCACTAAACAAAACAAAGGGGCAATAAATATAAAAACGCAAGGACTTAAAATACAGAAGCAATGAGTAGGGATCTGACATATTTTTCTAACGTTTCTGTTATCTTGACAGCAAAATGGAAGTAACGCCCAAAAAAGCCAATTCATAAAACAGTTTACATTTTTCCAAGCCCTTTTCGAACACTTTACATAATTATAATGATTAAGCCAACGCAGTGAATTATTTCTGCGATATAGCCACGCTGGAATGCTGTCAATGGGCTGGTGTTGTAAAGAGTGTCGCACAAGGGGAACAATTGCCACTGCTACGGCAAAAAAAACAAATGCATAATAGAAAATCTCATCAAAATCCACCTTGTAAAACAAACAAACTTTTGATGTAATACTGAAATGGAAGACTTTGTGTCTAAGGGTTAGGAATACTATCGTATAGATATACAGGAGTGAAGGGAAAAGGCCAAGAAGTACAGCTATTCTGCAACCAAATGCTACAAACGCATCTCTGAAGCAGTGTTCTGGTCTGTTGCTGAAACACGTAACACACACGTTGGTGAAGCTCAGAGGACTTGGTTCATCGGGTGCGATAAGCTCGATTCCGTTCTGGTTGTCAGGCAATGAAGGAAGTAAGCAGAGTAACAATGGAAAGAAGAAGAACCCTGCGATCCCAACAACAACAGATAAATAGTCAATATCTATCCATCTCCATCCGCTTCTCGGTTCAATGCCGCATTTGACATCGCCGCCACTATTTTCGCAGCAACGCCGTGATTGCGGTTCTCCAAAACACACGACACCTTTTGCATCTGTTATGTTGTTTAGTAACGCCTTGGTAATTGTTCTATTACGGCAATACGGTGACAAGTCTTTTAAACAGTCTCTCGATGGATCTGGACCCTGATACTTTGCTTGTATTTTGATCATAGTCACAGATTGGGTAAGCATGGAGAAAGAAAAAAGCTCAAAGTCACTGTCAAAAGATAAGAATGGCGAGGTGCTGCTGTTTGCCCAAACTAGTATCTCTGTTTCACTTGAACCACGCCCTTCGGATTTTTCTACGGTGAGATTAAGGTAAACCATCCAAACTTTTTTGAGGCTGATTTTCGCGAATTGCTGTCGAGCAACATCTGGGTCGGTCAGATTAAGCTCACAGCTCCATTTATCACACGACTGATCTACATCAGCACGAACTCGATGGTTTACCGTCAGTAGAGCACAGAGTAGAATGAACAGACTTACTTGGTTCATCTTTATACCACGTAACTGCGACTGTTGTCTTGTGAACTTGAATAGAGAACTGAACAGGTTTGGCCAAGGGAAACAATTTTATACTGAAAATCTCGTGACTAAACATTGCCTTATATGGCTTTATCTGACCGCATTTTGAAGGGGGATCCCCCAAATCACTACGGTGGCCGATGAAAGCTTCGTAATTTCGAAAGTGAAATCGGGGTTATTGATTGTCACTTGTGTCTTACCATTTACGACTTATAACATTCCACTTTCGAGTTACAACTTTCCACTTACTCACACTTTCGGCTTTTGACTTTCTGTACTGTATGCGGTCATTCTCTGTTTTACCCCTAATAAAAATTTCTAAAATTGTTCCAATGAAAAGTATATGAAAACTTTAATTTTTCTTTTAGTTAGTCCTTGTAGAGGGCAGTGCGATCCTGGAGAAGAAAATAGTATTATGAATGTGCACTTGCTTACAGAAACATCAGCTCTGGAATTATCTTTTAAACTGAAAAACATTCAGCAGTCTATGCCTAAATATATAGTTATTTGGTGAATTACATACTGATAATGACTGCTTCAGTAAGGTTCCTTTTCTCTCAATCTCTGATACCTGTTTAATATATCACATGATTTTTGCATGATCTGATTCGGAATAGTTGTCTAATAAAATAATAACTCAACACAGAAAATGAACACCACTTTAATTTTTTTAAAAAAACAATTAATTAATATGACAATTGAAATCCGAGAATCAGAAATCTTGATAAAGCAAAGGCGGGGTGCAGGGTTTTTTTACAAATAGAGGGGGAAGGTGTAGTGTCATGCAACCAACAACATTTTAGCAAGCATGCGTAGAAACTTCCTTCTATTCTTGCTATAAAGACATTTGGAACAGTTCTTTGAATGTGAGAAAAATTAATGCCACAGCTATTTTGAAATGCGGGCGCTGACGAGAAACCGGGAAGTCTTTAAACCAAGTGTTAGAGATAATGCTTGTTTTAACCCGGTTTTAAGTGGTGCTTACGGTACTCGGCTCCTGCAAACGACTTTGATGAGGGTCGGAAAAAAAATAAGACACAACACCTTCCAAATTTTGAAAAATGCTGTTCGTACTTATATTTCGCTCGCCATATTTTAACAATCGCCTGCGACGCGAGCTAAAAATAATGTAGCGGAGTTATTCATGTGAGTCATGTGAAGTTTGGACTTGTTTGGGCGGGTCGCGTGTTTCACCTTGACAGACCCTGATGTGACTGACATATCAAGTTCCTCGAACGTATCTGAGTGGCTACTATGTACATTGAATATTTCACGAAAAATGCGCTTATTCTAGAATAAGTTTGAACACGCATGTCGAGAAATAAAGTAGTCCTTTCACAAACCACGGTAATAATTTCGTTCACAGATCACGGGAAATAATTTCTTTCAATTACGAATCGCGGCACTGTTTAAAAATAAGCCTTCACGTTTCACAGAAAACCCCTTCCGACCCACTATTTAAGTGAACATACTTATTTGTTTCACTTAGTTTGTACGCAGAAATTGCGAGTGCTATCTCATGAACTTGAACCAAATACGAAACAGTCAGTGTTGGCTAAGTGAATCAACTGTATACTGAAAACATAAATCTCGTGACTGAAATGTATCTGCAAACATTGCACTTTTATGGCCTCACTTCACAATATTTTGAAGGGGAATCCCCAAAACAGTGTGCTCAGCCATCACATGATTCTTGCATGATCTGATTGTGGTTGTTGTTTAGTATATTTAATTATTCTCTCCAAACAGAAAATGAACACCATTCTAACTTGAAAAAAAAAATCATTACGAAACCACGAAACAGCTATAGAATTATATGACATGAGTAAATGAATTTGAAAATTGAAATTTAGGTCAAGGAGTTAGTGTTAAGAGTGTTTCCAATATAATTATATGTAAATATATTTCAGTGCCATTTGTAAGTTTTCCTTGCATCTTCGGTATTTAAGTTTTTGTCAGTCAGTTTCGATGCAGTTAAAAGGAGGCAACAATTTTTTTTTGTTACAAACGCTTCAGGTACTTAAAATAGCAAGTAAGGAAGAAAGCCATTTGTCAACAAATTGAGGAAGACTTAGCCTGCGCTCTCTTTGTGGGTTTGGGATATAGTTTGAGGAAAGAAAAATAGAGTCGCTGAGAGAGGCGGGCGAAGGGGGGAATGGGGAGAGTGGGAGGGAAAATGAGAGCCTGTACGGAAAACCCTCCAAACAACATTTAAGTTTCCTCAGACAAAGTAAAATTCCCATTGGTCGAGACGGTCCACGGGTACTGATTCGTGCGTTACAGCTTCCAGATTACCGTCTGTTGTAACAAAGAAAATGGTAGAGATCAGGTGCGAACCTTTATTTTCTTTGCCCAAACTATATCCCCAATCCGCAAGGAGAGCCTTCCCGCAGGCAAAGGAAGACTTGAAAAAATCATTACTGTATATTAAAACGGTTCCAGTTTCGAATTTACGATCTCCCTAATAAATTTAGGATAACAACGCGCGTGAATGCGATTCCCTCGATAATTTTGCCCTTTATGTGATAAACAAATAATCGCAATGTGCCCTCGGGCAATTAAAGATTAATTTCACTTGCATTTTCAAAATTTTCCAAATTGCCCGAGTCGCGAAACCGGGGCCATGCAATTACATATACTAACCGCACCCTTCCCCAAACCCGTTTTGACGGCAAGTTTGGAAAATTCTGGCTTGTAAAATAATTCTTCTGGAAGAAAGATACCGTATCCGTCCCCCTCCCTTTTCAGAATTGCGGGTTCAGGCCCTCCTTTTTCCGCCGTTGTATCAATTAAGAACCTACGCACCAGCCCGTGCAAATATTCGACAAATCATAATACAGTGTAATTTCATTCCAGGCAAGACAAAATAAAGCGACCATCGATATCAATTCTCACAATATCGAAATGTAACCCAGAAGTAAACCGTCTAATTTACCTTTAAAGCGTAATTGTACGAGTCAACATGTTTCAATACATGAGAGGAGTCTATCATCGACCATAGCTATAACTACAAGTCATAAGACTGTATAATTATTTCTACAAAAAGATAATAATTATCCTCGTATATTTGCTAGTAAGTTCAATAATACCTACATCTTTCAACGTGGTTATATAATAGAGTAAGAACTCTTCTTTGTGTAAGTGTAATATTAGCACTCGAACAAGAAATAAAACTCATCCCGGCCCAATTAGATTGCTTTGACATAACTTACATGTTCTTTTTCTCTGTAGAGATATTTCTGTAACGGTCCTGTTCAATCGGAAACTTATGTGCAGTTGCCTTAATTTGTCTTAATAATTTCTTAGTTTGGGTATCTTTTATAATATGTCGGTATTTTTTAAGATTTTCTGTCCCTAATATATGAAAGGAGTTCAGTTGATCGTCGGCAAAAGTAACTTTATGTCATAAGATTTTAATGCTCTTTTGCCAGGCAATATGTCTTACTAGGGCACCTGGCTTGTTTATTTCACAACCAAAACAGTTGAATAAAACGTTTGACCGCCGGCAAAAGAGGTAAGAAAACAGCCGAGAAACCCGGCACCAATACAAGTAATTACTAAAATTGATTTACATGTTGTTTATACAAGCTAAGCGCGCTATATCAAATTTACGTATCTATGGTATACAAAATCAGTTAAGCACAGAGGCCGCGGAGGTTTAGTATAAGAATAGTATTGTACACGTAGGTCACTTTTCAGCTTGGAAACTCTTTAGATAATTATGCAACTATCTAATACATAAAAATTAATATACATATAAAAGGGGAGCTAGCAGTGTTATTTCAAAGTATGCTTCTTTAGCTTCCCCCCCCCCTGCTCTTTAAAATGTTCCCTTTTTACCAATGCTAGATTACGGCCTTGAATTATACAAATCTGAGCACTTTCACCTGTCAGAATCTTAAATCAAAACAATAGTTTGCAGTTCCTGCCTTAAAAACGTTTCTCCTGAAAGTTCACCATGTTCCAGGTAATTTATTAAGCAGTGATGAATGCATTTTTTCGTTTCTAGTATCTGCAGTTCTTTCTTGGTGATATTTTTGGAGAAAACTACGAACACTTGAGGTAAGCTCCCACCAAATAATGTGACTGTAGTTTGGGTTATAAATCCAAATTCAGTTGTCGGGGTCAGAGTCACAACAGCAGCAACAATCATCATCACAAACATCGTCAGAGCGACCATTTTTGTCACCATAGCACAAAATGTTGCTTCGATGGGCTTCAGTTTCCAGCAAATATTTTCAAACAACTTTTTGGGGATTAGAGGTGCTCCGGTGTACTCGTCGATAAAAATAAGTTTCCTCGGGATTTCATCACAGGTAGCGAGATGGTCTTGTTGTTGTTGTATTCTATTAGCTTGAAGTAGAGGCAGTCGCTCTCCATGTTGTTCATGTTGTGTGTGTAACGGTGGTCGTGCTGGCCGACGACGCTGGTGATTTGCAATGTTATCGTTCACCGCTGAGCTGTCGAGATCACGTTGCTGCTCAATACACACTTCAAACACAAGTTTTCGCAGCTCATCGTACGACTCATTTGTAGTGTGATAGCAGCGATAAATGTAACTGATCACAAGGATCACTGCAGGTACCAGAGGCAGGTAGAATTTATAGGTGTTATAATTCAGCACAAAGCCTATAATTGTGTAGGTAATAAATGACGCAAGATGGATAGCACTTCCTATGGTTATCATGAGTTGTGGAAGAGGAAAAATCAATGAAATTAAAAGAAACACGATCTTAAACGTTTCGCTGTGTGAAACATACTGAATATTATGCGTAGGGTAACAAAAAATCACAAATACTAGGAACAAAAGCATAATGGCACCTGAATACAAAACACAAAGTACAAGGCAGCATGGACTCAAGATACAAAAAACACTAGTCGGCATTTTAATTGCTCTGTTATCTTGGCAGCAGAGAGGTAGAAAATTCCAAAACCCAAAACGTATACAAACACCTGCACTTTTTAAAGCCCTTTTCGTACAATTTACATAACTGTGGTGATAGAAAAATTGACGCAAAATATTTGATAGAAAGTTTCTGGTGTTACTAAAAGTAAAAGTCGGGACGAAGGGTTCTTGTTGCAAAAGGTGTCGCACTATGGGAGCAAGTGCCAAGCCTACTACATAAACAGCAAATGCATAATAAGAAAACTCAAAAATACTCGCGTTATGTAACAAGGAAAACTCGCTATCTCTGGTACTATTGTAGTGAACGACTTTGTGTCTAAGGGTTAGCAACGCTATGGTATAAATATACCAGAGTGAAGGAAGAAGGACAAGAAGAACAGCTATTCTGCAACAAAATGTTACAAATGCATCTTTGAAGCAGCGTTCTGGTTTGTTGCTGAAACACTTAACACAGACGTTGGTGAAGCTCAGAGGACTCGGTTCATCGGGTGCGATAAGCTCGATTCCGTTCTGGTTGTCAGGCAATGATGGAAGTAAGCAGAGTAACAATGGAAAGAAAAAGAACCCTGCAAATCCAACAACCACAGTGAAGTAGTCGATATTTATCCATCTCCATCCGCTTTTCGGTGCAATGCCGCATTTAACAAAACCGTCGGTATTTTCGCAGCAACGCCAAAACCACGAATCTTCATATTCAGTGGCAACTTTAAAACACACGATACCTTTCGCATCTGTTACTTTGTTCAGAAGCACCTTGGAAATTGTTCTATTACGGCAATACGGTGACAAGTCTTTTAAACAGTCTCTCGACGGATCTGTACCCTGAGATTTTGCTTGCATTTGAATCATAGTCACAGATTGGGTAAGCATGGAGAAAGAATAAATCTCAAAGTTACTGTCAAAAAATAAGAAAGGCGAGGTGCTGCTATTTGCCCAAACCAGTATCTCTGTTTCCCCAGAACCACGCACGTCAGATATTCCTGTGGTGAGATTAAGGTAAACCATCCACACTTTGTTGTGGTCGATTTTCGTGAATTGCTGTCGAGCGACATCTGGGTCAGTCAGGTAAATATCACAAATCCATTTATCACACGACTGATCCGCATCAGCACGAACTCGATGGTTTACCGTCAGTAGAGCACAGATCAGAATGAACAGACTTACTTGGTTCATCTTTATACCCAGAAATTGCGACTGCTACCTTATAAACTTGAACCAAAAACGGAACAATGTTGGCCAAGTGAACAATTGTATACTGAAAGTATAAATCTCGTGACATTGCCTTTTATGGCCTTACCTCACCATACTTTGAAGGGGAATCCCCCAATGCAAGTGCTTGGCCATCATATGATTCTTGCATGACCAGGTTCGAACAATTAAAAAATCGGAATTGTTGTCAGTATAATATTATATCCACATAGAAAATGAACACCATTCAAATCTAAAAAACAAAAATCATCACGAAAGCACGAAATAGCTATAGAACTTAGCAAATGGATGCGAAATTTGAGGTCCAAGTCAAGGGACTTACTATAAAGAGTGTGTCCACGAATTGAAAAAGAATGACACAAGCCAAATCTCATATTTTGGTGAAACTCTTGCCTAAAGATAGAATACTCCTCCTCCTTCTTCTTGTTTATTTTTTCTTCCGATGCCATGTTGAATTTGTGCTCCCTCATCCCCACCCCACCCCACCCCCCTCTCCTCCATCCGGCCACAAAAACTTTTGTAAGCTTCCTTCTCCTGGCAATTGAAGATGAACGGCGGCTTTTTTCGCAAAAACATAGTGTCTATTTTTATATTATTTATGTTTTACATTGTTTATCCCATTTAGCATTTTTTTTGACATCATCATTATATTTTATTAAGTTTCATGAAATGACTGTTCTTGGAGTCATTATATAGCTTGTAAGGGACTTCGAGTCCTATTCTTTTGTCTCATTCAGATCCTGATATAGATCCGTAAATAAATACATGACTAAATGACTAAACGAATAAATAAACAATAGAATAAAAAATAAATAAATAAATTAACAAACAAACAAACAAACAAACAAATAAATAAATAAATAAATAATAAGTAAACAATTTAATAAATAAATGCCGCTGTATAATTATCAGATAAGGGAGATTTCAGCGACGCTTACATTTACGAAGCTATTCATTGAAAGACAATGAAAGACAATGCAAATCAACCAAACTTAGACCTCTCTCACGCTTGGTTGGTTTGCACTGTCCTTTAGCCAATGAAGAGGCTTATAAAAATTAATGATTGACAGGCTGAGGCCCTCAGGATCGCTCCGTGTTTATGATAGAATTTTTAAAATGAGCTTGAAGGATGGTTCAATCTTGCTTGAATAACCATTCAAGATAGAATTCAGAAGAGTTGATTCAGTTTAGGCTGCATTCATTATGTATACTTTCAAGAGCCCCCAACGCAATCCAGTATTTCTGGGTGATCCCCCCAAAAGGTACTAGAATTAAACTGCCAACGCCCTCCTCTCCCTTCCAAAATAAAACAAGTAATAATATATTGATGTCCACAATGTATATGTAACAGCAAATTTTTCCTCTAATTTTTCAGATCCTTTCTCCCCCCAAAACCTATGAACCCCCCTCCGGTCCCCCGGCCCCCTTTTTGCGGTAAAAAAACCTACGTCTCAGTGAAGGACTCCATCTAGCCATGACCAATTACAACTCGGTTTTTTTGGGCAGGACCGGGTGGCCCTGGGCACGAATTTCAAATTTGGTCAGCGGCCCTTCGTTTGGGAGAAAGAATCAAGATGGCGGTCGTAAAGTCGCCTAACGACCCTCGAGAATACAGGTACAGTGTATTGGCTTCTTTGTGTAGTTTGAATGTTAGTTACGAGTGAGCTCCACGGATAAGCAAGGGATTTAATTGAGGTCGATTATGGTAATGTCAAACCCTTTGATCATGGGATTACTCATTTACTTCCGGGCGATTGGCCATTTACTGTCACCCTGTCTGTCCCTGAATATCTGATCAACGATCATGAGTCATTGGTTGCGTCAATCTTGATGTTGTCAATCAGGGATTACACGCTATTCGGAAGTAATCAATCACGTCTGTCGTCCAAAATGGTCGATTAGTTGTTGTATTCTATCATGGTACATGGCGTCATGCACGTGTACAAAAAATGCGTGATTCGTTGATTGATTTTCTTTAGATTTTTAGTTCTTAAACCATCTCAACACCATAACTGGAAAGTTTATGCATGATTAAGTTGTGGTTGATTGTGTCAAATGCTTTCTTAAGATTTATAAATTTTTGTATGACCCCATTAATTAGACCATCGTCGAGTGACCTGAAACCCGATTGGCAGTTAGCTAGTAAAGCATTGTCATAGAGTTATTTGTATAATTTTTCATGGACTAGTTTTTCAAAAATTTTGGTGATCACTGTTATGACAGACATAGATCTATATTTGTTTGGGTCATCCTTTTTTCCTGTTTTATAAATGGGCGATATTCAAGCCAATTTCCATACAGGTGGAAATATTCTAGCAGCTTTTGACTGGTCAAATATATGTGTAATGATTGAGCAACGATATCTGCTGCCAATTTGAGAATTTTGCAGGGGACCTTGTCCAGACCAGTTGACCACCTATTATCTGTTTTGTGTAGGAGGTCATAAACTCTATTGACACTCTAGTAACTCCTTGAAAAGTAAACATTTTGTCAGTTTTTTGCTAGTAACTGTTTAAAAAGTAAACATTTTGTCAGTTTTTTGCAAGTAAATTTCTAGCTCCACATCTGTCAGTGGTATTTCATTTGCTAATGTCTGGCCAACACTTGTGAAATGGGAGTTGAAAGTTTCAGCAATAACATTGGTAATATTAGCTGATTTGTGTTGATGCGAATTTAACTCGTTTATCAATTACCAGGTTTTTTGCAGATTGCTTTTGTTAGCATCTAGATTTACAGTGAAATTTTTACAATTCTCTGCTTTGATCACATTGTTAGTTTCATTTGAGTTACTTTGAATTGTCTCCAATAATTTTCATCCTTGGTAGACCTGTACTGCCTTTTTCTTAAGGTAGTCTCTTTTGTGCATTTTTTACATCAGATCAATTGTAATCTTTAAAAGTTTTAAATGATGAAGTGACAGTTCACAGAGGTTTTTCTTTTTTTTTAAAAGTGCAAATTGCTTGCCAGTTCACTTTCTTTTTGGCAGTCCAGAAAATTTCTGGCCTGCTTTTTCTGTACGTGTAGTTTGGCATGCCTTTTGGTAGTTAGCAGGCCACTCTTTTGAGCCTAGGGATAACTTCTCTTCTTCCTCATTTGAACAACAACACTTATCCTCATGTTAACTATCCTTGAGATAGCAGATTTATCCCTGGGTTACATGTAGTGCTATCCCAGGGATAAAATTTTAATATACTCTTTGAACAAGATGGGTCCAGAAGACCTAGATCTACCCTTACTAGCTAGCGAGTTATAGCGTACCAGGGTTCGTGCTACTCGTTAAACTCCTTGAAAACTCCTTGAATTTGGTTTTCATTTTCAAGGGTGCTTGAAAAGCCCTTGAATTTTGGAATTTATCACAGACTCCTTGAAAACTAATTATATTTTGTACTTATTGGTTTCAATCTGGTGCAGGTTTAAGAAACAAATGTTGCAAAATTTATAAAAGCACTTTTGTATAAATTTGTTTATGAAATGTGTGTCATTAAGTGATTTTTACATGTACATGTACAACCGAATGGTGTTCTTGCACAGAGTCGACAGTTTTCATTATTATAGACAAAATACCCCGCCAAAAATACTCCTTGAAAATGAAATTTGGCTCCTTGAATACTCCTTGAATTTTGTAGCTGATGGTCAGCA
>JAOBYE010314873.1:0-15408 GCA_025403585.1 Parazoanthus swiftii | reverse complement strand
AAAAAGATCTGCAATAATCCCGCTAGCAATCCTCTGTACGATCTGCTGCCCAACAAGAGGGGAAGATCACTGAGACCACGTGGGCATGATTTTATACTGCCACGGATTAAGAATGAAAGATTCAAGAAATGCTTTGTAAATAGGTACTTTTTTAACTATATTTAGACTATTGTATTTTATCTTCTATTTTTGTAAATTCAAACGTTTGTTTAGAATATTTTTTTAATAAAGACTATTATTATTATTATTATTATTATTATTATTATTATTATTATTATTATTATTATTATTACACCTCAGGTCCGTAGCTAGCGTCAGGCATGGAGGACAAATGCCCTCCCTAAACTTTGACCGGAAATTCATTTATTTTATTTTTATTTACAAATGGTTAAGGAGAACTTTTCAGTACAATACAATGATTAGCAGGGCTGTAGGTAATGTCAGGTGTTCAGTAAGGGAAATTCCCCCCTAAAGTTCGAGTCTAGCTACGGCCCTGCATCTGCTTCTGAATCGTTTGTCTCCCAAATTACAAACATCTCCCACAGCAATGTCATCACTGTGAAACCAACGATCCTTTTCGTTGTTCCAGCGCTAAAGAGTGTGTAATGTTGGTGTATGAGGTTTGCAATTTATCGATGCCAAAAATACGAACTACTGTATTGATTACTGCCCTTGGTAAATCTCAGAATAGATAAATGACAACTAAAACAAGAAAATATCAAACAACGCTACCTCCGGTATAAACGTGTTATTCCAAGAAAGAAGTACAACCACGATATCAACAATGAAGTAGTTGATTCCCTCTCTGCTTGGGTCCTCCTCCTCCTTGATCCTTAGGATCAGCTCTATCAGGTTCGACAGCCAGAACTTGGCATATGGTTCAAATATCTGTCGAAGGAAATGTTGATAACACCAAGCTATTTCGTTTGGTACCTTGGCTATTGTTTCAAGAACCAAAACATGTTTTTTTGGAAATAATAGTCTTTAGCCCGTTGGGCAAGTTTACAGTTTACAGATTGTAATACAGTGAGATAAATTACATTAAGAAGGGTACAGGGTGTCCAAAAAAAACTACAGTGGCTTGCCTTGGCTGGACACCATGTGTTGAGATATGGTAGTTGTAAGTTACTTTAACGTCTAAGTGCAATGCAATAAATGTGGGCGTTTCATTTATTTAGAAAAAAATCTAGAGTTTAACATTGAATTAATGTTGAAGCAACAAAGACTGCTATTCGCTGTACAAAATGCAAATAGATAAGCGTGTTACTCAGCAGAGTTAAACAAAAGGCAAAAGGTAGACGTTAATCGTAGCTGTTTGACGTGAAATTGTGTGTTTATTTTAGTACTTGGTATTCCTTCTCCTTTCCTTTGATATCTAGATGCCACATGCTTATGCTCATGTTTACTATTATGCTTCTGCTTATGTCGCAAGTGTGAGCCAGGCATAACTACAAACCTGGGATTCATTCAAAATCAACTTTGCAATAAACAGCTGAACGTTTATGTGCGTGCCAGACGCGTTAAACTTCTTGTGAAGGGCGGCCATCCATGACGGCATTTCTTTCGGGGGTCGTCCCTGAAGATGAACAGATTTTACATAATCACATTCTTTTCCAAACGTACAACATCTGCAAGAAGACTGATGTGTATTTGCACTTGAACAGAGACCAAGTTATGAAAAATAGCGAACACTGATCATACTGGCAACTGACCTTATTACCGTAGTTACAAGATTAGAATATACTTCTTCAAACCATACATAAGTCTGAGGCCTACGCCGGACGTTTAAATGTAATGCTGCTGTGCCTAACTTACAGAAAAAAGTCATTCGAAGTGATAGTTCGGCTATCAAACCACAGGGACGGTCATAAACAATTTCGCTAATGCAATTTCCAAGGATAAAAAAATAATCTAAGTATCCAAAATTCTTTTAGTATACCAGAAACACCAACCGCAATCCATGCTGGTATTTGATACTCCCATATTGAAACCTAGGGGTATTGGTTGAGAGCTAGCATAATACTGCACTCACCTTTTCTGGCTCTGGCGAAATCTTGTTTTGGACAAGGTGCTTTAGAAGTGCCGTAAGCTTGGCCATACACTCGTGCTGGTTTAGTTCATCCATCTCCACAACGTCCTCCGACGTTTCATACGACTCTCCTTTCTATACGCCAAACAAAACAATGAAAGCATACCCTTTTATTTACTCATGTGTATGAACTGCAACGTCAATACTAATACAACTGTTGTCGTCTAAAGAACATGCGATCGACTTATCAGACTTAAGTTTTATTTCTATATTTTTATTAACATTTTCGTTTTGAGTTAATACATTGAAGTAATATTACAATAGTTTATAGAAATACTCCTCTACTGAAAGGTTTTCAGCCAATCCCGACACTGGCACAGATATTTAATGGAGGAGGAACCCGAAGTAGCCAGAGGAAGTCCTAGTAATCGCTTTGGGATCCAGAATTTTAACCACATATGACCAACCTGGAAAGTGTACCGTGGTAATACTACTGAGGAGGGAGCTAGTGTACACGGAAGGATTTTGATTCAGCTGACAATAATATCCTCCGCCGCTTACGTGTTAAAATGCTACTTTGGAGGAAAGGAAAGAGATGGATAGATTGAGTCCTCAATGAACTGCATTCCGCAACGAATGACGACTTGGTAAGCAACAAATTGCGGATGCCAAATGTGCCTCTTGGTACAAAGAGTTAGATGAAAGTAATGAAGGTAAACATTTAAACAGATATTTCTGATGTCAATACCTGGTTTGTGTTGATGGGAGTAGGTTCGGTTGATGGACCTGCAGCATCAAAGGCTTGAGGACCAGAATATGCCTTAAGAGTAAGAAACTATGTAAGAAAGTTTAGCACACACTTTTTCCAGTTGTCTTTAGAAAATCACAAGCTTTTATCAGGCGAGCGCTACTTTGTGTAGCCTTTGATAATCATATTGCAGCGGGTTGCAGCTTTTCTGTGGTTATATCAATCTGTACCTGTTGTAAAGTATTTATTTTCGAAATACTTATTCTATTCATTATGTACAGAAAAGTTAGCAGTTTTGCAGCAAAAAACTAAAGTTTAACAACAAAATCACAAGATCCACATTTCAGGCGTAGGGACAAGTTCTATTTAACAAAAGTAAAACACATCGTTTCAACCACAAAAATATTGCTTTTCGTGGCTGTTTAAAATAAGCAAAATAGTTGCAACATGCAAAAGTAAAACACACTTCCATTTCTAGAAATCCACAAAATTCAAGTGGTGAGATTACAATTTATATCGATAGAGCAGAACTACATCTCAAGGTAGGCAAAAACTTTACTCGGCAATTGTAGGCAAAGAAGTGCTACCTGAATGGGAGTTGAAAAATCGTAGTGGCTAACATCCTCACTTAGACTACTGTCCCCCAAGAACTGAGAAGAAATGTATCTCCGCTGATGGCCTGTGAGGTACAATACAGTAAATATACAATGTTACATTGTAGGGTACAGGTTAGAACTCGCATGTCGTTCAGTAAGTATGCATTAATACAATTCACAATACGTATGTCTAGAGAGAAATGGGTTACCACACTCCACGTTAATCGAGTAATGCGCCACCACTCCCCACGTTAAAGGACATAAAAGAAATTACTGTAGTGTATTATTTTATATTGATTTGTATTGCATTGTTAGGACTTCAATGGCGGCCACGACCGATTCGACTTCTGGTAATATTACAAACCGGATATTTGTCGATAAAATAACCGCCAAAAGGCAAAAATAAAACTGTACACGGAATTAAGGGAAACAGTGCTTGAACAAAAATTTAAATTTATTGATTTACTAAATTATCCTCAGTATGATTCCTACACTTAATTAGCAATATTAAAAAAAAAGAATACAAACACAAAGCAATCAACGCAGCTACCCCATGAGTTGGTCTGTGATCCATTTTGTGAGTCATCCCCAGATGCATGACGGGACTGCATTCTGATGAACGTCATCTGTTTCTTGCGAGACAGTGGTGCCTACAAAAAAAGTAAATAAGGCAACACAATAAAAAGAGCGTAGGGAAAACACAAAAAATGCAAATCTCATTTGGTTGGATTTCACAATGGCCGGCAAAGTATTTCGGCAGTTAGAATGCTACACCTGGAACTGTTTAAAGGAGAAATAAAGATAGGATTCTGTAGTTTATAATTTTTAAATCAATTAGCTGATTATGTACTAACTACATGCCAACGGGCAAGCACTAATTCTGGGGGATGGGGTGTGGGGGGTCAATAAGAGCTCCCCCTTCCCCTCACAGCATTCGGGTTGAAGCTTTCTATGTTAAAGAACAACATCATTTATTAACCTCCGGGAATGATTTCGAGGAGGAGGGGAACTTGTACACCACGGTTTACGGTAATATACATAAAACATGGTGCTCACTGACTCATTTAACAAAATTCCAGGAGTTTTCCACGATTTCTCCCGGGTAGATTTTTCCAGGACCCAACCCAAACTTCTCTCGCCAAAAACAAAATAATATAAAGTAATTTTTTCAGCTTTCCGGTCGGAGCGAAACGGGACAACAATGACCCAAATTCACAGAAAAACCTGCTGAAAATGAGTTCTGATAAAACACAAAAAGTACAATCATGAGTCGGATGCTTCTGCGGGTTTTGGTTTGTTTATAAAACTGTTAAAAAATTTTCCACAAAATTCCAGGAGAACAGGGAAACTATCTGTCTTTCCAGGATTTTTCCAGGGCCCTGGAAGAAATTTCAAAATTCCAGGAGTTTTCCAGGAATTCCAGGAGTAGTGAGCACCATGATAAAATGTCATTACTCCCATTATTCGCGTGATGGAAATTCTTTGCGAATTATGTTATATAAATTAACGCCATTATAAAAGCATACTTGCAGCATTATAACAGCATACTCGTAGGTCCATTTATACTCACAGTTAGCTCAACTTCAAACTCGTATTTCTTGCTGCAGTCCACAAGATTGTCGAGAAGAAATTGACCCTGTAGCAGTGATACATGGCAAAAAGTTTTGGAATAAGAATAATATTTTGAAACACAAGTAATAAGATAACATTGACTATTTTGTTTTCCTGCTCACGAACTAAACACCGAATTTCATAAAGAAATGATAGCGTATTTACTTGCTTGCGAACACCATTTGAAGATATTTCAAAGGGTCGTTTACATATCAAGTTTTTCTTTGATTAACCTCATCGTTTAAGACTTACCTTTGTTGGGTTTTCGGTAAACAGGAACCCAACGTAAAATTTGAGTTCAGTTTGTGTGCATGATATGAGTGCCACCAATGCGTTGTACGCTGTACAGTGTAACTGCCGGCGCAGCTCAAGAGCAACATTCTCTCCACGCATATCTTCATTCTTGGTTGCATGACCAAGCCTGTTGGCAGAAACATTTTCTTTGTAAAAGAAAAATACCTGCAGTTCCATCGACGCACGAAATAGATTTTAGAAGACTCCGCAAAGCAGCATTACATGCAAATGGCATCCAAGCCCAACACTCGATGCCTATTACAAGAAACACTTTGAAAATACT
This sequence comes from Parazoanthus swiftii, assembly GCA_025403585.1. Lineage (NCBI taxonomy): Eukaryota > Metazoa > Cnidaria > Anthozoa > Zoantharia > Parazoanthidae > Parazoanthus > Parazoanthus swiftii. The sequence continues at coordinate 9,847 of JAOBYE010314873.1, read as the reverse complement.
GCGGCAACAAAATATCTGAGTCAAGGAACATACTTCTTTGAACAAACCAAAAAAGTTTGGACTACCTTTTGCTTTTTATTACTATAGTATTCATCATTTAATAATCAAGTAATGTGGTCCATTTGTCCTGTGTATGATGTCCTGTGTATGATGTCAAACTGCATCCAGGTAGTGGGGGCGAGGTCGTGGGCGGGGCGAGTAAGTCCCAACTAGCCTCCTTGAAGTGCTCACAGAGGACAACTGAACCCTCACTACGACTGGCGGGTTGCCGGCTCCCAAAAACCAGCCATTAGCGGTCGGTTAACGGAAACGAAATACCTATGTTACAAAGGCTCGAAATATGTTCAGCCATCATAGATTTGATAACTGAAACACACTGGAATAACTTGTTACCCTTCTACTTTCTTTGGATGGCGGCAAAACAAAACCTTTAGGTATTTTATTTGAATTGATAAATTCATATTTCATTAAAGCATGACATTAAATAGCTGAACTGAAGCATGTGGTGATGAAGTGCTAAATTTTACAAACATAAATTGATATTATTTTTGTTATTATTGTTATCATCACTGTTGTTATTATTATTATCATTACAGTGTATCATTAAACTTTACCATTTTCACTGTAATTCTTATTAACTAAATAAAATTATATTCAATTATTTTGGTTGGGTCTACTTACTTTGTGATTGCCATTGTCAGCTCTTTGCCAGTCTTCACATCTGCGCAGTAAGACCTGTTGATTGCTGACGCAGGCGTATTGAGATCATCCTTACTCAAGCGACTGTAGAGTACTTCCACCATTTCAAAACAGCATAACTTGGAAATCAACTGAGTCTCATATAGAGGGTCTGAAGGCTTGGAAACATAAAGTTTAAGTTGTCGTAATTGCGAGAACAATAACATATGACGTAAGAGTAATGTGATACCATTCAAGGGATGATTGGTCTTTCATAAGTAAGGATCCCATGCAGTGGAAGCATACCGGAGTTTACGAGTGTTGCATAGGCGGCTTCCTTCACTGAACTTGGACAGTTCCACAGGTTTTGTTTGATCAGTCCAACGACACTGTTCGCTTTGGATGTAACGATTTTTTATGTTTGATAATGCACAAAATTGTCAGTTTTGCATTGTGGTCTTTTAATTACATTTTTTAAAATTTAATTTTTCCAGAAAAAAGGCACTTCCTAGCTGAAAATATTGAACATATGCATTTTTACTTCCAGTGTCAAGTGCCTAGCAGTGGAGGACTTGATAAGACACCAATTCCCAGCTATCTTGAAATCAACTAGTTTCAAATCCGGAAGGATGTTTTAACAGAGTTTTAGAAAATTTTATGAGATTCTTCTATCTTTCTTTACAAATTTATAAAATGATTGGCTACTATTTTGTATCATTGTAGGTTTATGAACAAATTCCCACCCACCCCTCACTTAGGTTAGGATTAGAGTCAAGGTTGGGGTTAGAAATAGGTTTAGAGGAGGGGTGGGTCGTTGACAAGCATTCTACACCAATGCACTATTTTTGTATACAAACTAGGAGGAAATTATAATAAAAGCTAAAACTCTTCCGTTGAAAAAAAATAACTTAACCAAAGTTTCTTAGCGATAGATCTTTTACCAAAGAATAACAAAAAATAACATGAAGGATATAAATGAGATTTATTATATGGCTGACTGATTTCGCGTGCTGTGGTTGGTCAATTTCAGGTCCGTAAGTAGCCGTACGGACCTCTAGATCTGGAGCGGCTGTCATTTACCGCCTCACTTCCTTCAAATAATCAACAAAGCCATATAGATCTTATTAGCCTCGTTTGCTCGGTCCGTACGGCAAGGTATGGATCCTCGTTTTTTCCTTCCTTGTTTTTATGGCCCGTGCACTTCGCGCTTGGGACATAGAAGGAAGGAAAAAACTCGGTCGATAAGTTGCCGTACGGACCTCGCACTCGGCTAATAAGAGGTATTTACTTGATGAACCTGTGTGCTTACTGGAACTTCAACACATTTCTTGGAGCTTGTATGTGCTGAGAGTGTAACAGTTTGAAAGACCATGCAGAAACCGTTCATCGACAAGCTTCTGATATACAACACATTAAAGTTCAGTAGTGCTTGGGGTGCTTATGTCCGAAACGTTGGACATCCAAAAGTGCTACCCATTACTTAAGCTGCTTACCTTGGACTGCTTGGCTTCAAGAATTTCCATAATTTTCTTAATGTGATCACAGAAGAACTGTTTGAGAGTATACGTGGTGGTGTTCGACAAGAAAAGGAGAATCATTTTTTCAACCACAGCTTTTCGAGTTTCATTCTTGTGATCCTTCTCGCTCAGGAAAACATCAAAACACACGTCCAAGGCCTTTTTCGCTTTATCTGGTGTCGCATTGAGCCTAGAATATCACAGACATGTTATAAGTTACAAATGCAATGCACGAACTTAAAATATAGGACTGGATAGCTTGTTCCCTTGCATAACCATAAAGTGGTCCCATTTTCACATTAAGTCTTGCTCCGGCTGCTGCACTTCAGCTGCATTACTACAAATAACCAAAAAACGTACTTAACGAAAAGGTGTCACGACTTTCAATCTTAAACTGGCGCTAACTTAATCACTATAAACCAGAAAAACAGCGAAATACGGTTAAGTAAAGCAAAGATACTTTCTTTATGAGGAATTTATTTCATTCATATGACACGCTATCCAATTTGGAACTCACCACAACACCGGGATTACTCTACTCTTTTCAATAAGTGTGTTGGTTCTTTTAAATAAAAAAAAAATACACAGAATGTCGTACTTGTAAACTTCTAACATATCATTTACTATTACCACACCTAAAACGGAAGTGTTTCTCCACATTGGGGTACGACCAACTACATTTGAAGTTGTACTAACCTTATAATAAAAACGGTAAGTGACTTTTCTATCACTTCATCGTGAGTATGCACAGCTTCACGGCACACTATGCTGATTAACAGCCTGAGAAGATCAATACTTCCAGATGAGACAAACGCGACCAGCATCTAAAAAGAAAGTGTACAATTGCGTACAGTAGCGATTTGCATTCGTACTTTACAATATTGGCTCCCGTGCTCAATACAGTTTCTTATATAAAGTATAAAGCAATAAACTTAACAACACTGAAACCATAAACTCTGAGACAAACTGAAAACCCGTTACAAGATCGTTACAAATGATTTGACAGGCGGGGTATGTTTAGAGAACGGGAAGGAAAAAAAAGCATTCTGATATGTATCTTAGCTGTATGATATAATATTCTTTATAGCAAAAGGCAGCTTTAACATGATAAACTATAAGTGGAATATCATGAGTATATGCCGTCAAACCTGGAGATAATACAGCACAAATACAGTGTTTGACTGGACAAATCCGACGGCAAAGACCAGTTGTGGTCGTCACCAGGCGATTTTTTCTTGAACTAAGACCACATTTTCGTCGTCTGTAACTACCTTTCAGCTTTACTAAGTTTACAAACAGCTGCATGTTTTCGTTGGGCAGCTAAAGAGCTAACGAACAAACAGGTCGCAAACGTTGCCAAAGGGATTCAAGACGGTAAAACAGTTAAATTGAAACATAGCGGTTCAAATAATTAACATTCTTCAGCCTTAAAAGTGCAGTTCTGCTGCAATGTGCGGCTAAAAGAATAATACCGCGTTCACAACAAACACTAAACATGATTATGTTAAACCTTTTGGTACTGTCACATAGTAATCGGTCTTCACAGAATCTGAAAGGAGTAAGTAAAGAATGCAACGATGAAGAAATTTGTTTATACAAAGTTAAAGCCAATATGTGCACTGTCATGAGTAGTGTGGATGCCGCATACCACACACATTTCAGCAGTATACCATTGCAAGTCTTTCATAACTCAAGAAGGTTAAGTACTTTTAAAAATTGAAACCTTCCTTTCCAACACTTCAATAAACTGTAACCCCTTTTGTCACTGTCCCCTAAATCGGGATAAAACTAAAACCGTTGACTGAGCTAAAGCCCCCCCGGATGATTCTCGATATTATCGTATCACGGTGGCAGGGGTACCTTGTCCAGAGCACTAATGTACTCGTTGTACTTTGGGCTTCCTTTCGTAAACTCCGTTGAGCTCAGTGGGAAGTGGTCTGCGACTACGTTGTCCAGTTGAGTCCTGTTAGAAAGGCAAACAGGATCATTCCCACTCTAAAATTGTGTCAGTTTAAGAAAACCACAATACTGTTTCTGAAACGTTTTAACTCTCTTTAACTAAATATGTAATTTTTTTTGAAAACTAGTTTACAGTTTTCAAATTCCGGAACGTTTTACACAGCCATTTGGGGATTCAAAACGCAGCATGTGGAGAATGGTAAACGTATTTAAACAATTGTTCCTTTAAAAAGGATTCGGAAAAAAGTCTGTTCATAGTTCGTAGGCAGGTAAGCAGAGATTCAAGATCATCATGCAAGGCATCGTTTATCTGAGGTTCGAGTTTTACTGCAGGTAGCCCACTTTTTTTTGCGAAATAAGTATGAAAAATTTCTGTTTTGCGCCGCTTGGGTAATAGGTTACAAACAGGACAATGTTTCAGCCAATATATTAGTGCATGATCGTCAATTTAAGCAAACGTATTGGAAATATGAATTATGCCGTGCGTTGTTCCGGAAAATAATAAAATTGGTCAGTTACCTTTGCAAACTTGTTTCATTCTTCGTGTTTCGGTGGCTTTGTGCCTGTAACTAAACACTCAAACAATACAAAAGTAGAAACTATTTGTACTTTATTCGCATCCAAAGCGTGGGCTACCTGTGGTTTAACTAAACCAGAAATGAAATAATTGCAGTTTGCATTCCTATATACTTTACATAATGTTAAACAGAAAAATCGCTTTTTAAATTTTTTTAGCCATATCGGGTAGGGCAACGGTCGGATATAGAAGAATACACAAGTTATCGTACAGAATATTTTCATAATAGCATCCTTACGTTTGTCAAGTTTGTAGAACTAGTACATTTAAGATTTAATTAAAAATCTTTGTTTGTCACTCCAATCGCTTTCAAACACGATTAACTTGTTAGTAAAGTTATAGACGTACAGCAAAGGTTTGCCGAAAAACTGCGACATCCTTTTGCGGGTACTGCTGCGGTTGCGCGTCAAATCAAAATTTGTCTTAAACGAACACAAATTTGTGCATACCTAAGTTTGGACGTCATCTCACTCGGAAGTTTGGTAAAATGCGGGAGAAGCTCGAACAACTGGCTCTAAAAAATTGAAATCAGAACCTTGTCATGAATCTAAGTTTGTTATTGGCTGATAGTAGTGGTTGTCTTATGTAACGATTCTTACACGGTGCCTGGAGAAAAGACAGACAGACAGCCAAACTAATTAGCCAAACATGCCAAGCATTACCATAGATAGTGCACACACACACACACATGGATGGGCGTTTATGCATACTGTGATAACGGAACAATTACAACAGAGATCTACCTGACAAAACACAATGGTGATATCTACCTGAGATTCTACAAACGAGAACCCGAGAACATTCTAGGGCAATCGCCACCCTTGACCGAAACTCTCTTTTGGCGAAACACAAACAACAGACAGGAAAAAACACTCTCCCCATTCCCCTTGTAGCCATTTCTTCGGCGCTTTGCTTTTTCACTCTTCCCCGCCAACCAGAACGCCAAAGCTACGCTGGCTGTGATCGGTTTACTAATAATACTGCTTTCCTGCTGAGAAGTTACTGGAACGATAATTCGCAGGCAGGGAGTTTCGGTCAAGGGTGGCGATTGCCCCAGAATGTTCTCGGGTTCTCGTTTGTAAGGCGCTAGATGTCTGCCCGATGTAGACCGAACTGCAGTCGTTGCATTCGATTTTGTAAACAACTCCTCTCGTGCTTTACTTTGTGGGTCTTTCGGTTTCTTAAAAAAACAGCCGACGGTGCGTACGGGCTTGCAGTGTGTGTTACCTTGATGTTGTGTTTGCCCAATAGTAATATTACCTTCTCAGACAGGCCTTTGTTGTAAGGTAGCACAACAAAGTCGTGCTACCTTACCTTAACAAACAGGACATGACTTCGACCTTGACAATGTCACAACTTTAGACAAGTGCTCCCAGTGCAACAAGAGACTGTTATTAGAAGCGTGGCATTCGGCAAAGGACAAGAACTCAATCAATGAACATATCGACTTTTCTCGCGTTTACCACAGTTTAAAGAATTTTTAACTGGCACTTTTTTAAATTTTAATAGCACTTTTTGAATTTGTATAACCACTTTTCAATTGTTTTTAAGCTTCCAAACTCATTTTAATTCAGTTCAACTGAGGAAGGCCACTGAAGTGGTCGAAACGTTTTACTTTTTAAACCATTTTTACCAGAGTCAACTCTTTTATCAATTTTACAATAATTTTAAACATGCCTGGTTACACTGACTACAACATTTTTAATTCTACAAAGAGCACAACAACCAAATCAAAATTACATATCGACATAAGAGTTGGTTTGAACATATAACATACCTTGAATTGAAGGCTCGAACTTTTATCGCCCAAAAGTGTGAGAAACGCGTGAAAAACACCCGCAAATGAAGGTTTTTCAGGATCTACAACAACCTGAGAGCATTGAATCAAAGCAAAAACAGTAAGTACAAGTTCAGGCCAATTTCCTTCAAATAGACATATGAACATTAGTTTAAGGAAGGGTACTTATAATTGCCACATGAATACAACTTAACACAACGGAGCATACATCTAGTTTGGTTGCAAGTTCTTGTTTTCTCTTCCAGGTAACAATTTCAATTTGAACCGCAATTGTGGAAACCTGGCTAAAATAACAGACAATCAATTTTACCTTAGAGTTCGCCTTCAGAATTTTCCTCAGTATCAACAGTAACAGTTGCTTTAAGTCCATACTAGCTTCCAGGGCACACCATCCCTCCAGGTGCCGCCACGAGCTGAGGATGGCAACAACGACAGCGGTTCCATTCCTAAAGTGAAATAAAGTAATTAATAAGATGCAGATTCTCTTTAAATCGAACCAGTGACAACTCGAACTTTTTTCGTTGCCTTTTAAGGTTCGAGTAATGGAGAATCATGTGCACTCAGATTGGTTACAAGTTGAAGATAACGTTAGAAAAATATTAGAAAACGTATCAAAGTCTTAACTTGAGACACAGAAACCTTTTGGTCAACAGTTGTACATTATTACCTTGTACGTAGTTCCTTGTCTCTAGTTACTTCATCCAGAACTCCGTTTAGAATGGCCGAGACCTAGATTCAAATTAAAACCAGAATACAAAGCTTAAAGTGACTGAACACACTTTCGACACTTTCTGTGTAGCATTAGTTGACAATGACAATATGTCAGAAATGTAACAGCTGCTATAAAACCAACATTTGGCATAAGAAAAATCCATATTATTGAAGTTTAGAATTTTTGGGCTTTCGTGAAAATTTTGACGGTTTCCACGGCAACACAGAAGTTTTAAATCAACACTAAAATATAACTTTTTCTTAATTTCTTAAAAATCTGTTTATTAGACATTGATTATGTTTTGCGTACTGTTAAAGGGGATGACGGCTCAGCTATCACAAGCAAAAATGTTAAAACCTGACAGAGGAGATCGTCGATGAAACTCAGAATTCAGTGAACGATATCTTTGTAGACATAAATAACTGTCTGTCACAATCATTTGAAGTTGATGTTATGGAAACGTCCAATCTCACTGACATGTGTGCAGATAAAAATAGAAATCTAATGAATAGTTTTTTCGCAAAATAGAAAACAGTACAGAACGGATGGAATCACAAATACGTCAATACCTATAGACTCTCCTGGTGATGTATTTCAATTGTTTGGACTTATCAACTATTAGCACTGAGACGTGATGTCATATTGTAAAGTTATGATTCATATATTACGAATCATAACTTTGTTCAGTCACCTTTACTAACTTGATGTACAATTCGCTTCACAGTCTGTTTAGGGAGAGAGTTAAACAAAGGCTGAACAATTTTTGGAAAAATCTAGCTAAAGTATGATTAACTAACAAACAAAAAAAAAGTAATTCGAGAAGAAACTACTGATTACATCATTAAAAAAAGAAAAAAAAACTTACATAAGTAGAACAAGAACTAAACGTAAAAAGCATGTACGTGATATTAGATATGTCTGTAAGATCTGTTTTGAAAGGTTTACTTAACAATTCAACAACGATTAGGTGTTCTATTGTCAAAAGGCAGGTGCTTTCATATACGTGATACATCGCATGAAAAACTATTATTTCATTGTTATCGAATAGCAAAACCACCAGTTCAACACGTTCGGATGAAGGAACACTTACTAGCCAAGGTTGATCGGAAGCCTTTGACAAAACTTGTGGAATATTTGAAGAGGAATTCTTGATAAAATGTAAACTGATGCTGCTTTGGAACGTTCTGTAGAACATGAGACCAAATCCTCCAGGACCTACAAATGAAGGACACATTCTTTGCTTAGTCTTGACACTCCGGACAAAACTAAACTCTTGCTGATGATCACACGACAACTAATGAGCAGACTGATATAGTGATATGAATATGATAAGATTAAGTGCTCTACAAATACCCCAAGTAGTACCTTCTGAGCGAAAGTCCTAGAAAGGAAATGGGCCTACACGGAGAAGAGAAAAAATCTCTGACCCCGGTGTGAATCGAACCCACGACCTCCGGAACAGATCACCGTTGCTCTACCAACTGAGCTACAAGGCCAGATGGGAGCTGGAATATATTCATAACACTATATCTGATATATTCATATCACTATATCTGTTTGGTAGTGCTCAGCGGCCAAACCTTACTGGTTACCCCCTCACTTAATGGGCAGATTGTCTGTCGTTCCAGTAGTTACAGCCAGAGAATTAAGCTTGATCCTAGACTCTCATTTTAACACATGATAGCCACATTTCAAAACCAGCCTCCATTTGCCTGTCTAAGCTAGCACAGATAGTACAAGTGCAAAAAAAAAAAAAAAAAAAACTTTGACACTCTCATGCTAACCATTACGTCTCTAGTTTTCAGCAAGATACTGTACTGTTCATCTGTTTGGTCAAACACCTTAACCACTAACATAAAGAAGTTACAACAAGTTCAGAACTCCGCGTGCAAGATCGCTACAGGCTCCAGAAAGTATGAATATGTGACTCCGCTCTTGCGTCGGTTGTCCTGGTTACAGGTCGAACAGTTGTTGCAACTAAGAGATGCTGTGATTGCTTTCAAGCGGTAAACAACTTAGTCCCCAAACAGCTTTGCTCAAAATTTCAAAAAATACCCCATGAACGAGTCACCCGAAATAGACACCAGCTTCAAATGCCACGATTAAAAACCGCGACGGGACAACGCTCGTTCACCTAGTGGAGTAAAACTTTAGAACGGTCTAAACGACTTAATGAAATCTGAAACAAATTTACAATCTTTTTTAAAAGCACTGAAGAACATCTTTTAAAAAATACAACGCAAGAGAAACTAGATAATAAATCCATTAGAATAGAATGACACATTTTAACTTGTATATATACTTTTATATTTATATTAATATTTTAAAAACAAACAATGTGTAACTTAGATTTGATTTGTTATTTCCTTTCTGGTAAATAGCTACTGAAAAGCCATTAGAGAGAGTATAGGGAGTATCTATTAAAATACCATACCATACCATTCATTCCGATAACAAGTAATGAATCACCTGCTTCTCTACCGTTGAACAGGTGAAACATTGTAATAACTTAATTAAGGTTACCGTTCGTGTTGAGCAGTGTTTTTACTTATTGGTAGATATCTCCGTTGTTACGCATCGGAAGCCCATAAACCTATATATCACTG
>JAOBYE010314762.1:0-15408 GCA_025403585.1 Parazoanthus swiftii | reverse complement strand
CCCCCCCCCCCCCCCCCCCCCCCCCCCCCCCCCCCCCCCCCCCCCCCCCCCCCCCCCCCCCCCCCCCCCCCGCGGTGAAGCGTCAATATAACCTGATCTGTATACAACTCTCCGCACCTTCAAAGAACGAGTCGGATTTTTAACGCGCTTTGTTTTGTTTTTCGGTGCAAAATGTTGTTTTGAAAGATAAACTATAAGTCTATATTAAGGCTTTATCGGGTATTGGATGCTGTTGACATTTAACAGTATTAAACGGTGGCCGCGTAGCGGGTCGGTCCCCCCGACATCCCCCCCCCCTCAGTATTTTTTTGAGAAAATTGCAGAGTTGACTGATTGAGAAAAAAGTTCCCCCAGATGAAGTCACTAATTAGCCCACCGTTCTCCAAATATCTGCGCGGTTCTCAACAAAAGGTCTAAAGAAACTGAACTGAAGATTGTTTTTAATTCGCTTTCGAGTATTCGGTTGATCATGCATAACCCGCAGATTGGTTGTGACGTAACTGGAGACAAGGTAGTGGCAGTTGTTTATCATTATTGAAAATCTAAGTTTTATGAGCCGCAACTGTCTTTAACAGACGCTGGTATTGTTTGCCTTTTTTCGGTCGCTTGTGTGGCCCAAAATGAAATCCAACTTTTGGGGCAAAGTCAGGAGAGTTGCAATTGTTGATGCTGCAGACGTTGATATCAGAAATTTTGATCAAGTCACACCAGAATTGTCTTTAAAGTTCCTCCGTGTTCCTTCGCTGAAGAACTTTTCAGCCCTTCATCACAAACTTTCACGATGTTCAAACGATTGGATGCTCGAGTTCCTACGACTAGGAGGGCTAAGTACTCTTCTCTCCGCGCTGGAATTGTTAAACGATCGAAAAAACTGGAGAAAAGATTGCCACCTCGGCTTCATGGATTCGTTTGTCGAGCTTGAGTGCGTGCGGTGCATTCGGCGCATTATGAACTCAGAAACCGGTCTGTGTTTCATGACGGACGAGGGGACAGATTCCATACGGCAACTGGCTTGTGGTAAGTTAATTACTTCTAGTTTATTTCTACTAGCTAGCGCTTATCTTTTTAACTAAGTAGTGTTTTGTCTCGTCGTTCGTTGGGTCATGGAGCCACGACTATGAATGTGTCTATTTATAAAAATCGTGCACAAAGACCTGGAATTTGTGGACCGTGGTACGATATATGGCTTTAACAAACCTGATATTGGTGTGTGGCACGATATTGCTGAAGTCTGTGAACCGAAAACAAATACAAACTGTTTCTATAGCGGTGTTTAATTTTGCAAAAGATAACGGCAGCAAGATGACTAAAGACGGATCGATCATTGCGTGAGCTCGAGTAAACACTAAAACAGATACTTTCTGATTTCTAACTCTAAGTCACGAACACGGAACACATGCGGCATAAATTAAGAAAAATTGTTGTGCTTTTCTCGATACGGCGCGAAAACCAGTGGAGTTCGTCAACAGTTGACCAGTACAGGAGAGATGTGTTGTGAAAGTACATCGATACACCAGTCTGAAGAGGGACAAGAACTTGCAAGCTCTTCGACTAAATTTAACTAATGTTTTCATTCGATTTCCGGTCAAACAGTGAGGTTGGCGCTGATGCAGTTCATGACCCTGCAATTTCGGTTTCCGACTGCGGATAGTTGTCAAAACTAAGAAGGCCGAGTCTTCCGCTTCTTTTTAAGTCGGTACGACAATATTGACGATGTTTGGACGTTTGCAAATCGCGGGCTTATAAATGATATTTTCATGCATTTATACGAGGTAGTCTTACAATATTTACTTTGAAATATGATGAAAAGTCAGTACCCGAAGCAATGAACAAATCAAAAAGTTGATTTTATTATTTTCTCTTCTCTGTCCTGAACGTTCGTAATTTTTTTGTACTTCAAGTTCAAATGCTTTTGTTTTTCATTGTTGAGATGTTTTCTTTTAAAAAAATAGAGTCATTGAAAGGTGGAAGAGATCGGGAATGAATTGTGTATACCCCTAACAACGGCCATAGCTGTCAAGTCTCACGCCTAGCGGCTCCGGCGTGACACTCACCCCTCAGAGCCATTTAATAATAATAACCTTAATAAACGCTCCCGAGGGGTTTTCAGGCTTATTTACAATGTTTAAATATATAGTTAATCTCATTTCTTTTAATCATTTCATTTAATCTCATTTCTCATGCTCACACGCCGGACATCGGAGAATCTCGCGCCTTAGGCTTGCTTTATGGTACTTTCCTTACAGTAGTTGCTGTTTTAACAAAATATTCCACTGAAAACTGAAATTTGTCGATTATTCTCCTCACCAAAGCAACACAAGTACGTTTTAGTATCTGATCAAATCGCCATTCAAGATCTTCTTTATTATGCTAGTTCAACTTGTCGTGAGTTTCGTTTTAACCGCACGGTTGTGAGTCACAGGGAAAGTTTGAGTGACTGAACAACGAGTGAGAATTCCTGAAACACATTTTTACAGATTGAACGAAGCAATGTTTAGTTGTTTGATTGGGACCCTTTTTTTTTTTGGGGGGGGGGGGGGGGTTAGATAGGTTGAACCGGTCACATCCAAACTCACGCCCACTCTCCGTTGAAACCTTGACAGCTCTGACAACCCAGCTCCTATTTCCAGAAAAGAAAAGTATGCATGAGTTTCAGCCAAATGAGGTACATAAAACAGTGCCAACGGACAATGAGTTAGACTCGTGCATGATCTTGTGTCACAATTAAACGACACAGAACGTGCGATTTTTTTTACATTGATAGTTCCGTTTTCAGGCACTTATAATCATTTGTCACTAATCTAAATCTCGGCAGTTTTTAAACCTAATCAAGACCCAACTTAAAACTTATAGACCTCCTCTGTATTAATTCCAAAGAGTGGGTCTGGGCCAGAGAAAGATCCGTGCGCACCCTCGCGGGATTTCTCAATCACGCTTTTTTCTTTTCTTTGTCCGCGTACCAGAGTCCCCGACGAATCATGGGTAAACACTATGCGCCCTCACTCCCAATTCCCAATCGTCGGGCCGGGGTTTGGCGAGCGCATGGCACTGGGAACGATAAAAGGTTTTGATTCTCTTGAAATTTACAACTGACTTTATGCATTAAATACTCACTGTCTTGTAAGATGCAAAATAGAAGAGAAAGAAAACGAAAGCAAAAGGGAAGAACGAACAACGTCTTGGAATAAGCCAGACCTTGTTCCTGTATTCAACAGGATCTTTCTTTTGATATATGTTTAAAGTTGGTCAAAGACAGGTCTCGAACAGTGGCAATTATGGTTAACACATATATACAGGCCCTGAATAAAGTATTGAAGATCGCATTTTTAATGCGGTGACTGACACTTTTTCAAATTGTGATTTATTTTAAAAAGCAAGTAATTTTGCTGGTCCCTTGTTTTGTGATAGCATTTAATAATTTATATTTCACTGAGGTCTTAGTTTATTTCCAATATTTATTTTGTTTGCGAAAATGTTTGCCAGAAACTTTTAAGAAATTACTTTTTTTCATTCAACACTTTGAGTTTATTTCTCAGTTCTAAAAAGAGGTCTGTAATCAATACGACGAGTACAAATGCAATTGAACTTGAACTTTATCGCAGTTGTGTTTTTCCTCCAATCATTTTACGTGGGAGCCGGGCCGATAAAGCCAAACCAACATCCGGGGCTTAGAGTCCCGCATATCCTCGATTCCGCTTGAATTGCAGGGGCTAGCGGCATTCTGGCACAGGAAACGAAGCGTTCTTTAATATTTGTGTTTTAGAAATACTTCTAATATTTGGACGCGGAATCCTGATTGTAAGTACCCTCAAGGAAACCCGTTTCTAAGAAACTGATTTTCAAAACTTTCGGCCAACGCTCGTTTTTTTTTTTTTGCTTCAGCTAAACTTGAAGTACCAGGTTTCATCCCTGAATGATTCTTTTGTTTCTGGACGTCGAGTCCCCCTGTTGTCGGTCGATACAATGGGAAAGCCTTGTTGAGCAGTTAGTGAGGATAAGTACACTACCGCTGACCACCACTGTACTGTGCTATCTTAGAAGCTGATGGCCAAATTAAAGATTTAAAAAAAACGTTTGGGTCCGCGACCTCAAATCACACTGATTTACGCGATTAAGGATTAGTCAGTTCAACAATTATCAGTCGATATACGGTACGTATATTCCAGTCCGAATTTTCTTGTGCATATATGCGAGCAGTTATGCTAATTTCGGTACCAGAAAATATGTAACTAATGTAAGTTGCGTGGTATCCTGAATTATTCTCAATTGCCATAGTGCATTTTACAGCTAGACAGACTGATGTGGGACATTTGACAGCCTTTTTCGCCGGGACTTTTAGGCCACGTGAATTGACTGGGGGGGACGTTGAAGTTTCAATATAACCTGATCTGTATACAACCCTCCGCACCTTCACAGAACGAGTCTGATTTTTTAACACGCATGGTTTTGTTTTTCACGGGAAAATTTTGTTTTGAAAGATAAGCTAGATTAAGACTTTATGGAGTCTCGGATGCTGCTTTCCTGCTTGTTTTGACATTTAACAATATTAAACGAGGGCCGCGTATCGGGTCGGTCCCCCGACATCCACCTTCTCGGTATTTTTTTAAAAAAATTACAGAGTTGACTGACTGAGCAAAAAGTTCCCTTAAGCTGGAGTCACTCTTTAGCCCACCGTTCTTAAAATTTTTGCGCGGTACTCAAAAAAAGTTTAAAGAAACTGAAAAGATTGTTTTCAATTCGCAAACCCGCAACAGTGGTTTTGCTTGAATGACGTACGTAACTGGAGACAAGGTGCATGAGGGCAGTTTATCGTTACTGCTATTCAAAGAATATAAACCGCGAGTGTCTCTTACAAACGCTGGTAGTATTTGTCTTTTTTCGCTCGTTTGTGTGGCCCAAAATGGAATCCCATTTATGGGGCAAAGTCAGGAGAGTTGCAGTTGTGGATGCTGCAGACGTTGATATCAGAAATTTTGATCACCTCACACCTGAATTATCTTTGAAGTTCCTCCGTCTTCCCTCACTAAGGAACTTTTCAGCCCTTCATCACAAACTTTCACGATGTTCAAACGATTGGATGCTCGAGTTCCTACGACTAGGAGGGCTAAGCACTCTTCTTTCCGCGCTGGAGTTGTTAAACGATCGAAAAAATTGGAGGAAAGATTGCCACCTCGGTTTCATGGATTCGTTTGTCGAGCTTGAATGCGTGCGGTGCATTCGGCGCATTATGAACTCAGAAACCGGTCTGTGTTTCATGACAGACAAGGGGACAGATTCCATACGGCAATTGGCTTGTGGTAAGTTAATTACAACTAGTTTAGTTTTACTTTAATTTATCTCGGTAGGGGTTTGTCTCTTAATTTATTGGGTCATGGAGCCACGGCCATGAATGTGTCTATTTATAAAAATCATGCACAAAGACCTGGAATTTGTGGACCGTGGTACAGTATATCGCTTTAACTAGATACAGAAGTATGCCACGATAGTGATGAAGTCTAAGAACCGAAAACGTATTTTGCAAAAGATAACGGAAGCAAGATGACTGAAGACTGATCGATCATTGCGTGAGTTCGAGTAAACAGATATTTTGATTTTTTCTGAGTCACGAACACGGAACACATGCGGCGTAAACTAAGAACAATATTTTGTGCTAAACAATCTGATCTACATAAAGACAAGCTCAAGTCTGATTGGATTGTTAAACTGGCGTTTTTGCAACAAGACTCACGCAATTAAGTATTATGTGGTGGAAAATGATTTTGACATCCTTGCTGTCACTGAAACTCGGCTTCGTTCAGATCTGTACAGTCGGCGATCTCACCCCAAAAGGGTATTCATTACATTATACTAACAGAATGGTGGTGTTGGCTTTCTCCACAAGATTTCTCTGAAAGTCCAGGCTGAGCCTGTGAATATTTCTCTTATTTCAAATCATTTGAAGTCACAGGAATGAAAATTAGAATGCACTCAGGGATGGCAGTTATGAACCTGCTCAGATTTAGACCTCCTCTGTATTAATTTCAAAGAGCGGATCTGGGGCGGAGGAAGATCCGTGGGCACGTTGTCAGTTAGTTATTTTCACTATAGAATTCAATGCCGTGCAGGTCAAAGGTAAAAAGATTTCCTGAAGTGCGTGCAATCGTAACTGTGATTTGACTAATGTTTTGGGTAAAGATACATGCAGACGTTGATATTAGAACTTTTGATCACCTCACACCTGATTTATCTTTGAAGTTCCTCCTTGTTCCCTCGCTGAAGAACTTCTAAGCCCTTCATCACAAACTTTCACGATGTGCAAACGATTGGAAGCTGGAGTTCCTACAGCTAGGATCGAGGGCTAAGCACTCATCTTCCGTGATTGTGATTGCAGATATACATCGCATACATTGCATAGTTTGGTTCGTATGAACTTTGTTTTTGTTGATTTTTTCGTCAGTTATTTCTTTTGCCCGGGTTTCTGAAGATGAAGCATTTTTTGACCACAAGCTTTCACCATTTGAATGCGAATTCTTTGTTTTTCAGGGCACGTATTTTGGCTTATCTCGGAAAACTCTCGCGTATTGGCCATTTTGTTGAGGTTCTTGCTTTTGATTTTTTTTTTTTGAGCTTTCCGTTTTATCAAACTCCCACGTAATTACGTCAACTAGTTTGTTTAAATGACTATGATATATCCACAAACATTGTGAGTGATTTTTGAGATACGTAGGAGGAGAACGGAATGTTTTGTTAGCATGGTTTTGATTTTTGAAATGAGTTTCAGTGTTTTTTTGGAATTTAAGTAATGTTAAATTACGTTTTATAACAATTTGAATAGTAATAATAACAACAACAATAGAAATAGTAATAATAATAATAATAATAATAATAGTAAGAAGAAGAAGAAGAACAACAACAACAATAACAACAATAACAACAACAACAACAACAACAACAATAGCAAATACTGATGAACCTGTATCGCGCACTTGCCTTTAAGAAAGTTCAAGACGTTTTACAAACTCTCTCCCAAACTCTAAAACCAATAAAAATTTTGAAAATGAAACTTAGGAAAATGAAAATCTATCATCCGACAGCTCAGGCGTGTACCATCCAAGGCCAAGTGGTATCTATTAACATTTAACTTTTTCTCCCCTCCGACCTCCAACTAAATCTTCTTAACCACAACAAAAGGACGGACGTTTGGAGGTTTTAAACGAGGGTGCGTCCACGGCACATGTCCATGGGGTATATACCAACACTAATAACTAATAATGTTAACGCTAATAACAAAATAATATAACCTGATCCCAACCTTTGCAAGATTGAATGATGGTCTGTAAATATTTTTAACCAATAGGACTGGTTTTACCCACTTCAAGCTTAGCAAAAGTAAAAAAACCGAGCGTCGGCCGAAAGTTTCGAAAATCAGTTTCTAAGAAACGGTTTTTTTGCATGCTAGGGCACTTACAATCAGGATTCCGGGTCCAAATATAAGAAGTGTCTTTAAAACGCAAATATTAGAGATATTATTCGCTTCCTGTGCCAGAATGCCGCTACGTCCCTGCAATTCAAGCGGAATCGAGGATAAGCGGGACTCCAAGGCCCGGATACTGGTTTGGCTTTATCGGCTCGGCTCCCACGTAAAATGATTGGAGGAAAAAAGTTCAAGTTTAGTTGTATTTGTACTCATCATTACACACATTTTTACAGAACTGAGAAATAAACTCAAAATATTACATGAAAAGAAAAGAATTTCTTAAGAGTTTCTGGCAAGAAATTTTAAATAAAGATTGGAAATAAATTTGGAAGTAAATAAAGTAACTAAGAACTAAGAACTCGTTGAAAAATAAATTGTAACAGCTTCACCAAGCAGACGAGTACAGACTAATCTAGAGGATATCCTGCGCACACATCTTTGGTGTTCTGGGGGAATACAGAGATGATGAGAGAATATTTGTTCAAAAGTAAATATAGCGTAAATAGAGTCTGATACTAAACGGAGCTTGAGTAGCTGTTAATTTTAGTTTTTTGCTAAAAACAAGAGCAAGCGAGTGACGTTTTGAAGTTTCAGGTTTCATCCCCGAATGATTCTTTTGTTTCTGGACATCGAGTCCCCCTGTTGTCGCTCGGTACAATGGGAAAACCTTGTTGAGCAGTTAATGAGGATAAGAGTGTGGGGAAGGGGAAGGAGAAGGCCGAGATAAGGATAAAGTTAATCTATACACTGTACAGGATGATCCGTTCAGCTCAACGGCTGTAAACCAAAATGCACGTTACATCACAAAACTTCAAAATTACACAAAACGGAATAAGCCTATTAATTTACATGGTTTTGCAAATAGTCGAAATCCTAAAATTGAACAAAAGGTATTAAAACAAGAAAGCTCCAATACCAACTGTGTACGTTTTAATCACAGTAGATAGAGTCCTTTACAAAGCGGGAAAAGGTTTCCAAATTACTAGTTTCAGTGAGGTTCAAATGGTTTAGTGCCAGAAAAAGTGAAAGTGTTTTGCCAAAGTCTAACCTCTGGCAGAGTAAACCTGTTTTTGTTTCTCGTGGCTGGTGTGTAAAGCGCTGATATTGTAAACTAAATAGGGAATGAAGAGAATTTAATACAAGTTTAGTTTTATGGTAAGAGCACATGCTATAAGTAGGTAGTGACAGCGGAAACGTTCCATGCACTCGATTGAGCTGCGAAGCGCGTGGTTAACCACGAGGATTTATTTTGGAGGCGTTGTAGTTCATCCTACAAATTGCTTTTCTGATAATGTTAATGAGATAATTTGTCTTCTATGCGGTACTTCTTTTTAAATACGTCAGTTTACTCATTTTGGTTAATATTTTTCAGTTCAAGTCAGCATGCTAGTGTTTGTCTCGTGTAACATTATTGGTCTTATCGGCCATTACATCATAGCCAGTTTCTCTATAACACCTACTACTAAATGCAGTAACATTTGAGTAAGTTATCACCATATGCAGTATTTAACATTTTGGGTTATTAACTAATCAGACTCAATTGGTTTTTAATTCTACGTGAAAGTGTGTGAACATGAAATATTTAGAAACTTAAACTTTTGAAGCCTCACAAAGATTGAAATGGTTTATACTTTGTTGTTCGCGTTCTCCAGGAAATTACAAAATAAGCATTTCACAATGGAAAGGTGGCCGGCTGGTTGCTTTCCCACATGAAGTTATTGTATTCTGTAATTCGGACTATTGTTTTGTAACGTTCTCGTTGATGTCCGCGTCCTTGTTTCTCGAGTTCTTTGTTGATCTCGCTGGCCCCCGTGTGACAGAACATACTTGGGGGGTGTATTGTCTCTTCAAGTGTTTTGATGACTTTCTCAATTCTTGAAATAACGGCTGGATAAAAATAAATCAAGAGAGGCGCGACAGGATTCAGGAGAACATAATGTTTGGTGTTTTAGAAGATTAAAAAATTCAAAAATATTCGTGTACGTTCTTTGTTTTGGCTACGACATCGTTTCTTGTTTCTGTATGGTTTGCAACTATCTCATCTTTAACGAATGCAAGTTTTTAAATCGATTCATTCCTTATTATTCAACAAGAAGATATTGATTTTCAATGCGAAACAAGGAAGCCCTGCTTACTGATGTAAAATTCAGGAAAAATTAGCATGTTTATTTTTAGCACAAGGACTTAAATTTTACAGGGCGTTTGGCCTTGGGAATGGTGCGGGTTTGACAAGGGTCGCGGTCACGCGATGCTTCCCGTACATCGAAGACAAGAACGCAATTACCACTCACAGGAAGTTAGCTTTGTGTCAGCAGATTTCCACACCAATTATCACAAAGACTGATACAGAAACAGCAGTTGTAAAGCACGTATATGATGGGAAGTGGCAATAGAAAATGGTCGACCGTTCGTCGCAAAATCGGGCAGAACCAAAGTTGCCCACCGTCATCTGATAACCCACAACCAGAGTTTTGCCTGAAGTTGTTACAGAAACCTTCGATACAAAACTATTCTTGGTTGAAAGTCAGACTCGAACAAGCGAGCACAGAATGGGTAAACGAGTTTCTCGAACTTGGCGGAATGGAAGTTTTGCTTCAGTCTCTCGAGCGTTTAAGCTCGCGTCACTCTGGGTTCGTGGAAACGGTGATTCAGTTAGAGTGCGCCTGTTGTATCAAGTGCATTATGAACTCAAACGAAGGACTCAGTTTTTTGGTGACGAATGTTAAATTGACACGACAACTTGGAAGAGGTTTGAAATTTATTTTGTTGTTCTTCTCTAAATGTGATTTAAGCTGTGTGTTTGCTGTAATCTTAAATACTTTATTAAGTCTAAGAACCGATGTGCACGGTTTTACTTCTGATCGGAAAAATGCCAGCACTTTTGATTTTTTTTTGCATTACAATATTAATCTTTGAATCGCCTACAGCACCCATCGTTTTTACAACTGTATTCTTTCACTGAACCATATTTGGAGAATTTCCTCAGTTTATCGAGGCAGCGAAATTGTCTGAAACACAAAAGACAGCAGAAGCTCGACGGCGCACAGTCGTGGGGAAATTAGTGATATGGTTTAATTCCCAAAGAAACTGTTCCTTTTTAAGCAAGAGTAGCTAGAGAACATCAATTGCGAACGATTTCTCTTTTCAATTTGTCGAATGTGCCACTAAGTGACTGATACTTCCAACTGGAATCAAGTCCAACAGGAATCTTGCAATAATTTCTCTTAATGCGTTATTATTTTTTACTGAGCCACCTTAAAGTATAGGATTTTGAGTGCGGCAGCTGTTACGTTCAATAAAATGTATGACTGTTTAAACTGAGCTGATTAGATGTACGTTGGTTAGCTTCCATGTTTGTGGTCGGGTGATCGGGTTTTACCTTCTAGTTTTCTCAGGATCAGTGTCAGTTAGGTGGTAGGCATCAAACGCGATATAGAAAACACTACTTATTCGGAATCGAATGCGAAATCCGGTTTTTCTCATCAGTAAATATTGACCAAAATCTTTTCGATGTAATGTTATGGATTGGCTAAGATACCAGTTTCTTAAAACTTAAGAGCATTTTAACCAAAAAGAGAAGGAGAATATTTTCATTTGGCATGTATTCGTCTAAACATTTAAACTTGTCAGGATCAAAATAGCAAACATGAAATAAAAATAAAGAGATAAAGTTATAATGACCGGGGTCTTTATTGATTGTACGAGAGGACACAAACTAACAAATTTTCTTACATGGCCTTATCAACTGGTTTAAGAGACGTGGTATATTTTGAAAAGGCAATGCAGCCAGCTTGGAAAATAGTTTCGAAGTCTATTTTGTTTGCAAATCTTTTAGTTTGCTGATGTTAACTCACATAACTGATAAAAATTAGCATATATCTCGCAATCATTTTTAAATATTTTTAACGCTTTAACACCGTAATAGTGGTAGATATTTGGAAAATGTTACCACTTTCTACCGAGTTATCCGTTTTAATCATAAACAGTCTTCAAGCAGTTTCTTAGCAAAACTTTGCTTGTTTATGTTTTTACCGTGTATAGACAACTAGATCCATAGATCGCGTTAATTAGGCGCCATATTCGGAAGAGTTTCCAAATGGCTAATGTGCCCAGCTGTCTTCATTCCCTAATCAGTCATATCATTTTTCTACTTCAAGTTGCATTTAAATTTTTTTTTTTCACTTAAAAAAATTCATTTCTAATTAAGAATAAAAGTAAGTACCACGGAACAAGAAAGATCGAAAATAATGTCTATGCTTTTTTACGAGAGGGCAAAATGTCACCACTTAGCTCAGCGTAAGATTACGTGAGCCCAAGTTTACAATTTGTATTTTGGGGTCGGGTTACATTATTTACAAGACTTTGTATGGTAATTCACTCGATTTCTCAAAATGATAGGATGTTGTTATAAATGATGAAATAAAGTTAACATACCTCTTTCTTATCGTGCACTTGTGTGTTCTGCCGAATTCGAGGCCACTTGGAGCCATTTTGATCGATTTATCGTCGGTTAGGTTCCTCCAGTAATAAAATCTCCAAATGACCCGAATTCTTAAACCACACAGAACACAATGTTCAAGTACCTGATAAACAAGAGGTATGGTAACTTTATTTCGTCATTTATAACAATATCCTATCATTCTGAGAAATCGAGTGAATTCCCATACAAAGTCAAATCGCTCGATCAGTTCCCATACCAAATCTTTTCAACCCCAAAATATAAACTGTAAAATTATGCTGCCTGTGCTTCACCTCAGGATGAGCATGACGTCACGGTCATGCGGAGTGAACTTTGCGCGGAGATCAGTGATCAGTGTGATCATAGTTGCGTGTGTTATAGAATACAAGTTAGGTTCATTCTCAAGTCTCGTCCATTTATTGACTATCCCGTGAACATCTACTACAGAGGGACAGACCTGCGTGAAGGCTAAAATTTTGATAAATAGAAAACAAATAAAGGAAAAACAAATTGCAAAATCAGACGTTTGCGAAAAACAAAACAATATATTTTAATTATTTTTCGAGTAGTTTTAGAATAACTGACAACTCTTATAAACTATAAGATCAGTATTTGCTATGATTGGTATTGGGTAACAATATGGCGCTCTTAAAAACAATTTAATGAAAGCCCTTAATATCATGCTCGAAACTTTTATTTGTATTGCTGTTTTTATTGCTAATCGGGATACGGATCAGCGATTATTATAGCCGTTGTTTGGAAAGGATTAACAAATTCTTTGCCACAGCACGCAAACTGCGATGATATTTCCACATCTGCTGTCGACCAGGCTGTCGGACGCGTGGCGTGAAGATGTAAATTTCTCTATCTATTGTTGGTTGGAATGCACGGTTTTGTTAGAAGTAGGTTTTTATCGCCGCTGGCCCAAAATAAACTTGAGTGATGAAATATCCTCAGGGTCGCGTGGCAACGAAAAACGACTGAACTAGTTTTATTTTTAAAAATGTTTTCAACGTTTTATAGCGATCAACTTCCTTTTTGAACAGCTTGCAGTTAAAGAATTTAAGTTCCGCTTTCTTCGAGGGACCAAGAGGATAAATAGATATTCCAGTCTTTATTTTATAATCTTAGATAAGAACTATTGCACTGTAATTGCATGGCAAATCGACAAACGAAACTGTGTCATACAATCAGTTAATAATGACAACATACGTTTTTAAAACAAATCCACAAGATCACTAAAACACGAAAAGAGATAAGCTTTTAAAAGAGTGGTAATTTGGGCGGGGTCATACTGGAATTTTTCTCGCCCACTCGCATGATAATGGTCTTTATTGTGATATTAATAAAGAGCAACAACGTATCCAATTTACATGCATAAAAATATAGAAAATATCTACTGCATATGAATATATAAAGAATAAATTATAATAAATATTAGACAACCTAAAGTTTAATGTAACTAAATCCAAATTCACAAAGTACTGGAAAGAAATCTATTGATAAAAACGGATCTAAAACAACTGTTCGTACTCTGGGTCATTGCCAGTCAGACAAGGATGTAATCGCTGTGTTTCTAAGTTGCATTGTTCTCTGAGGTGGTGGCAGATCAAATAGAGCGGTGTCTGTGGTACTGATTCTTTGCCAGAATGTTACATCTCTTATGTAAAGCTGCGATTGATGAAGGGGAAACTCTTAAGTCCGGCACGCGAATTATCTTTCCAAATGAATGATTTGCAGTGGGCGACTGAAATTTTATTCAGCAGTAATTTGCACCGTCACTTCATTGGCAGGTAGCTATTGTTATATCAATTCGTACCTGGTGCTAATTTGAACACATTGTTATTAAACATGGCCGTATAAAAACCGACACTTCAAACCTAATCGTGTGTTCTTTCGAGAAAGTTGTGAAAATGACTGCTGACCCACTCAGAAATTGGTCAACTGTGCGACGAAAAGTTCAGGAGGACTTCAACTATCCGTGTTTGTCAAAAGACGTTCAACCAGAACTTTGCGTTAAGCTGATACAAAGGCCCTTGATAAAAAACTACTCCGGGTTGAAAACTGTACTTCAACAAGCCTCTGAGGAATGGATGAACGAGTTTCTCGAGTTAGGAGGAATGGGGGTTTTGCTTCAATCTCTTGAACGTCTTGGGCACAGCCATGATTCAAAGGGCTTTCTTGGAGCAGTAATGCAACTGGAGTGTGCGTGTTGTATAAAGTATGTTTTAAATTCAAGCGCAGGTTTGAGCTACATGTCCGAAAACATCAAGTTCACACGTCAGCTTGGAAGAGGTTTGAAAACATTTATTGACGTTCTTTGTTGTCCTAAGAAAGGTGTTAGTATTCATGTCTACGGACTTTTGAGTCTTGGTAAGAGGGAGGAATATCTTGGCAAATATTTAGACTACTAAATGTTGAAGAGCGGGTTAGCTATTATTTAGCAAGTGCGGCTGGTGGTTCTAATAACTTGTCTCATATTTCTTTGCGTGTTAAATTATAGAGATAACAAATATCTCGCAAACTTGAAGTTTCAACGAAAGTAGAATCACTCTTTTTGACTATGTTTTACTTTTATTTTTATTAATATTGGACTTTGAAAGGAAGTGAGAAACGCACTTTATGGATTTAAAAGTCTTACTATCGTTTTCGCGCCTAGTTCAGTTGCGGTAAAAGCTATATTATCTCATTTAATACACGGACGGACGAGTTGCACTTGTTTACAAAACATTTGATAATTAATTTCTGAATCGAAAATACCTAAAAGTTGTTGGTGTTACTAACGAAAGTACTTCAAGTCTGTGACAAAAAGCAAACCTTGAATGTGAGAATTTGATTTTTTCTAAATACTAATTATATAGTAGTGGTAAAACTTCCCATCTCATTACTTTTGCTAGGATTCTTTACTTTCATGTCGAATTAAAACAGTTTATTTGTTAACGGTCATTCCAATAATCTATTTTAAGAACAAACCGGCAACCTATCTGTCAAATCGTTTATTTTTAGTTTTTCTTTTACTGGTCAAAATAACTCGTTGACATGCACAAGCTTTTGGCTTAGAAACTTGTGATGTTCTCTCCAGCATTTTCGGCAGTCAGCAGGTGGCAACAGAAAAAGCCAGCAACATTTAATTCCGATAGTTTAGTTTCAATTTTTTTAACACTGGTCAACTTTAATTCTTTGACTGTACAAACTTTGCTTAGAAACTTGTTGTGTAGTCGCTCTAGCATTTTCTACAGACAGCGGGTGGCGACATTATACTCCATGCGTCTAGCACATCCAGGGGTGCTGCCAGCTGGCTTCAGTGTAGCACTAGTGCGCTGCTATTGATATTCTTTCACACTGCATTGTCGAAGCTCAGTTAGTAGTAGTACAGTAGTAGTCAGTGATAACAATAATAATGGTAATAAAAATTGTAATAATAATAATAATAATAATAATAATAATAATAATAATAATAATAATAATAATAATAACAACAACAACAACAACA
>JAOBYE010314651.1:0-15408 GCA_025403585.1 Parazoanthus swiftii | reverse complement strand
TTGTTACGATAAACCTACTCGGCTTTCTTCATGGCCTTATTAAATCTCCAAATGCGGACCTTTTTGGGCCCGTGGGGAGTGCGTACGCACCCCGCGCACCCCCCCCCCCTGCCTACGGGCCTGTGAGTTAAGTTTATTTGTGAATATTAAATAGACTAAAGTACCATAAAATAACTTACTGAAAACACTACGTTGGTCGGTTTCAAAACGGCACGTTCAAGGTGGTGGTGTAAAAGTCGAAAACAAAACGCAACAAAAGTTATGATTGGAATGAATAACAAAAATAGAACTAGACAAAAGAATTAAACACCTGCTTTTCGTAAATTCCTTCCTTTCAAAAAATAAGAGAATAATGAAAGACTAAAAAAAGTATTCCCAATCCCTAACCCTCTTCCATACCCTTCTAAACCCAACTAAGTGAAATTCTCCTTAAAGAAAACTGTGGTTAGAAAAACAAGGAGAGAGAAGCTACTAGCGTTAACTCCCCCCCCCTTCCTCCTGTTGTAGTCATCTACCCCACCTATACACCTTTAAAAGCGGAGGGGTTGGCGCAGTGGTAAGATCTCTGCCTGTAATGTAACTGTAATTCGGTGCTTTGTCAAAAGAAAATTTCGCTTTAGTTCAATGTGAGGAAAACAAAAGACAACAGAACTCGATTATTATCTACTTGAAGGGTCAATGCGTAACAGAGTTGGCAGCCGATGGTTCCGCATTGGTGGCAGACTGATGCAGATTGACTCCGGCCCGTTTGGTCAGGTGTGGGGAGTCAACAAACTTCACCAGATCTACTGCCGCATTGGGATCACTTGGAGAAACCCGAGAGGAAGGGGATGGCGTCGAGTTCCTGGCGGGCTGAAGTACGTGTCCGTTGGTCAGTTTGGTCCTTGGGGCGTCAACCGACACAATTACATATATTTCAGATATGGAATGTCACGTGGTCGACCACAAGGTGAGCGTTATTGGTAAACACCATAGCCAGCCTTACATTTTCCAGTAAATAACTGAAAAGGTAGCAAGTGACGATTGTTCAATGAGAACAGTGGTGTCAGGTGTTGTACTTCTTGCTGACAACGTTTCGCGGCATTTTCTTGCTCGAACTTCGCAATGACGACCACGAAACCCTTAACAAATGGTTTGTGAGCGTTCTTTGCGGTTAGTGCAAAACATTTCTCATTGAAGCATCGTTTAAAAATCTATATTGCTGAATATTATTACTATAGATTTTATTTCTTAAAATGCATTCATGCCTCTTAACTCCTTCCCCTCCCACCAACTTTATTTTTCACGATTATGAACCCTTAGGACATTACTTATTAAATGCGATTTACTGGGTAAAGTGATTTATTGATATTCAACAAACTAAATTGAAGGATTTCGAGGGCGGGCGTCTGAAATGGAGCTCTCTGGACAAAGCAACCACTTAACAGGCTTGGGTCTTCGTCATATGAACACAATTATGTTAGCCTACATTTGTTGCTCCGAAATGAAAAATTCATGTTCGAGTAATCAGTTTCTTGAACTGTTTTGTAGGAACACGCTGGCGTCATATCGGCGGTCGGCTGAAGCGAGTCGAGGCTGGACCCAATGGAGTCGTTTGGGGCGTAAACAGACGTGACTATATCTACTTCAGAGCAGGCGTGACTCGTCGTAACCCGGTTGGAAGATACTGGATACGTGTGCAAGGCCGACTGAACTTTGTTTCTGTCGGATGTACCGGAGTGTATGGCGTCAGTAGGAACCAACAAATTTGGCGATATCGCGGTAAGTACATGATTAAGTTAAACTTTCGTTTCCTGTTTTTAAACTATTTTTCTTATAATGATTACAGTAGCATTTTTGTTGGATATACTTTTTTAGCCAATCCTTTGTCAGTGAAAAGTAAATGAAAGCAAACGATACAACAGAACACAACGGGAGTGTCAGCTTTGAAACTGTGGAGCTAGAATCAGATACGTGCATACATCCAAGACGTTGGCTTAGCAGCGACAAATTTACACACAAGTTTACACACTAAACGTTTTCGTGTTGAACAAAGTTACAACGATTCTTCGATGTAGTTTTTGAGTTACAGCTTTTTTGAACCTATGATTTATTAGTTTGCGACCCATACTGTACAATCCAAATCATTTCACATCTTTCTTTTTTGTTAAGAAATTGTAATGTTTATGTTAAATTGGTAACAGTTCGTTATGTTGTCCAATTCTATCTGTTATCAAACTCGTTATAAATATATCGGACTCCCGTTTCGCAATTGACTTCACTCAGTTCTATGTAACGATAACACATATAAAGCGTATTACGCCAGTCTGGTTTGTTTTCCCCCTTAACACAGGAAACGTTAAAAGTCAATGTTTATTTCCAACATGCTATTTTACGTATCCAGTCAGCAGAAAAAGAGATTAGACTTTTGTCTTGACCAAATTTAGTATGAAATGTGCTGTCGTAAAGTGATAATTTCTACTTGCATTGCAGGAAGAAGAGGTCGCAGATACTTAAGATGTCACGGAGTTGGTATGTTTCAAATTGTTGTGGTATTTAACGCTTAAATTCTTTGTAGTGCGTTCCCTCTCTCAAAGTGTGACAGTTGCAATGTCTTGTTCACTCCTTCCCTCCAAGAATGAAATCGCATCACTTTTGAGAAAGAGGCCACGATACTTGGAAAGAACGAGAAATTGGGTTTTCGTAATTTATAATTCGCCAACAGTGCCCTGCTTAAATTTTCCTCCTATATTTCCATTCATTGATAGCGGGAACCCCCTCTGCACAATGTGTTTGGCTTCAAGCTCTTAACATTTGCACTTGTAATAAATTGAATAAGGGATGAACAGTTTCTGATTGTGAATTTTCAGGTATTCATCGCCCAAGACCCAAGCCAAAGGGTACGTAAAATAAAATATTACTTAGCACTAAACTGAATAGAACAATACATTACTTGACAGGTAATACAAATAACGCAACGCGTCACATCTTGTTAGAATATGACACAAAGTTTTAGAAATAAATGTGTAATAACTGTTTTAGCTGTCTAAAAAATTGAAAATTGGAAAGCATTTTTGCAAAGCAAAAATATTTAGTTGTTTGTTTTGTTGTGCGTGTTTTTCACAAATCAAACAGTTAAACTAACAAACATTGTTAACGCAAAGTCGATTGACACTATCTGGTATTACACAGCTAAATGGAGGCTCATTCCGGGAGCCTTGGTACAAATCGACACTGGATACTCTCGAGCTGTCTGGGGAGTGAACCGTGCCGGATACATTTACAAACTGAGACGCAACAGGCGAAGCTGGAGACACATCGGTGGTCGTTTGAGGCATGTTTCTGCTGGAGAAGGTGGAGTCTGGGGAGTAAATCGACAACACAATATTTTTTACCGCTGGGGTAGGTATCTCTCTGTTTTTCTTCAAAAGAAATACAAATCATTCTTTGAATTGGTTATCGAATGGTTAGGAGTGAGTTAACGATACTTCAACGCTTCAGTTTTTAACCAGTTTTCCATGTTAGTTACTTAGTAACAAGAATGTAAAATGTCTGGACAATACCTATATTTAGCCCGATCGATTTCTTCTTAACATTACGTAGGAAGAAAAACACTAATGTTTTCCTATATGCATACCAGAAATATTTTAACGTTTCTTACGCCAACCGCAACTTCCTAAAAGCTTTGACATGAAACCCGCCTTTAAGGAAAGTCAGTTTCAGTTACAAGAACTCTGATTTTTAAAAATAAACAAGAACATGTTCTTCACTTGCTCTTTATTAGTTTTTTGTAGCCCTATTGATTAGAACCAGTTGTATATATTTATTAAAGCGCAACTGAATTCCCTCTGGGTTAATTCCTATATAATTTTTTCTTTCTTGTTCCTCTTGTTTCTCTTCTTCTTCTATTTCTTCTTCTTCTTCTTCCCCTTCGTTTTTATAGTTAATATTATCATTATTATTGTTATTATCGTTTCAGATATTCAAACATACTTTGTTTCATAGGTTCGATGCGCAACAGAGTTGGTTCGAGGTGGCATCACGTCCGTGGAAAACTCATTCAAATCGACTCGGGACCGTTCGGTCTCGTGTGGGGAGTCAACAGATATCACCAGATTTGGTGCCGTACGGGCATCACTTGGAGGAATCCGAAGGGAAAAGGATGGCGTCGAGTTCCTGGAGGACTGAAATACGTTTCAGTTGGTCAGTTTGGCGCTTGGGGAGTTAATAGACGTGACTACATATATTTCCGGTACATGGTGACAAGGAGAAGGCCGCAAGGTAATTTCCGTTATTCTCAAATTAATGTTTTGATCGAGAGTGTTTTTCAACGCAGTCGATAACTTAGTGATAGTGTCATTTCTCGAAGTTTTAAGTGAGGTGGGAGTATCGATCACATCCCCCTACCTTCTAAGAGGCTCTTACTTCTTATTTCCTTTTTTTGGATGTTCAGTGCATTTAGAAAACCAGAGCCTCGTCTCCTAACACATTTAGTGTTAAAGTATAGCGTAATCATGTTATGTATATATAGCGATTTTTGCGATTGTCTTCTTAGCGCATTTGTGATCGATTGTATCGGTACTCATGACCACATTTTTTTAATTCTCAGGTACTAAATGGCGTTACATCCCTGGTCGTTTGAATCAAATCGAGAGCGGTCCAAATGGCGTAGTCTTTGGTACAACCAGAGCAAACTATATTTACTACCGAGCGGGCGTACACCGTAGGAGACCAACTGGTAGAAACTGGGTTCGTGTTGGTGGTCGATTGCGCTTCGTATCCCCCGGATGTACAGGAGTTTACGGAGTGAGCAGGAATGGACAAATATGGCGATACTACGGTAATCTACAGTGCTATGAAAAATTATAATACGTGTTTCTCTATTCCACCACTTATGCAATAATCTGGTTATGGTCAAAATAAGTGAATTGTTTTTTTAATTAGACATCATTTTCATATTTCAATACAAAAATGTATATACGAAATTTTTCTACTGAGGGCTTTTTCATACGCCTTTTAGGTTTTTTTTGGAATAAATCTTGATTTTTTGGCTGATTTTAAGAGAATTTTATTTAAATTAACCAGTTTTATCAACTGGTAGTATAAAGGTTTAGAAAATTAGAATCTTTAACTTTGTGATGACCGTGACCAAGCAAGTTCCTTATGTTAGCGTTTGCGACGTTTAAGTGTATAAGCAAATATGCTTTACACATCCATAAACTTGACAGTATAATATAATATATGATACTTGTTTCGTATTCAGTCGATGTTGTGATTTCCTATAACTTAAACTAAGTAAATATCTCATACAGGGAGAAGAGGCAGGTTGTCCCTCAGATGTCACAGTGTTGGTAAGTTATCAAAGCTAACAGCATTCACTGCACGAATAAGTACATTAATCGTTTCCTAGTCTACTAACTGTATAGCTATATACATATTATATATTTATAAACAAACAAAACTATGAGGGGCATTGTTTCTTTCTACCAGTTTTTGAGATAATATAATTAAGAAGTTTAAAAAGTGATCGACTTCACCCAAAACTAGTAAAGATATGAAACTGGAACTTAACAAAAGAAAAAAGCATTACTGTTATAAGCAACCGAATCCAACTTTTATTTCCTTGCGGTTTAAATTGTAATCGAATAGACTTTAAGTACCGGGGTTTCAGAAATCAGAACTGAAAAAGTGTGCCAATGGGGATTAAAGCTAACAAAAGAAGACTTTGATAACTTTATGAAAACAATAAGCCGATTGTTTAACATAATTGACAGTGTATATTCTATTTTTAAGCATCCTGTAGTGTAACTGTGTTTACGGCCTATAATTTTTTTTATTGATATTTAGGTATCCACCGTCCAAGGCCAGCAGGTAAGCTGAAAATGTCACGTATTTGGTAGTTTTTCAAAAATGATTAGAAGTGATAATCTTGTTAGTCAGGGTAACATGTTAGATAACTCACATAAGTGTTATTGAATCGACGTTACACCTTAGGAAATTGAGGTCGTTGTATGAATAGCTTACCAAAATCAGGCATCTGTATTAAGTATAATTTATGCACAAATAAAAATCATTTGTTGTTGTTTTGATCTTGTTGAGCAAGGCCTTGTTTTCGTGCCAATTAGCAGGTGCAAAGCAGAGTTGCTTGATCGCTTGCTTGCTGAATCAAGTAGTTAGTATGGACTTGCTCTGTGGCCTTCCCTAATGCAATTTTAATTTCAACAACCAATCGAGGATAGTTTTGGATGATGCCTTTATCTATTCAACAGGGAAAGTCATGACCAACAAGGGGAAATACTGCAAGTTCCCATTCAGGTACAGAGGACGATGGTACCGATCGTGTATCAGGAAAAATTCCAGACGTCGCTGGTGCTCACTTACTACAAACTTTGACCGACACAAGAAATGGGGATACTGCATATCACGCCAAAAGGGTAAGTGCGATATTTTGTTAACGTGAATGTCGAAGCAAGTGGAATAGTTATCTTAATTGATGTTATCGAAACTTATTTCAAAGAAGTAGAACTGGCAGCTTTTGGCGATTTTGAAGATATCCTGACTCGAAAAGCAAATAATAAATTTGTTTTTACAAGTCCGATGTTAGGAAGAACTACACTGAAATAGTTTTTTTCTATATACAATAATTCTAAGTTCAAAAAGATTGCTAACAGAAGAGTCAATAAATTGAATGTACTGTTTCAGCAATTTGGGGATCAGAGTGTTTGCTTCAGATAGCTTTACTGATAAAATTCTTAATGGCAGCGTTTTGACAAATATTAGTCCTAATTTTCTCAAAATAGCGTAGGCATTTTTGTAATTTACTGGAGGAAGAAAATTCCTCATCAGAAGTTTTTATATACTTAATACTACGCAGCTGTGTGGACTCGCATCCCTGGAGCGTTGAAACAGATCGACACTGGATATTCTCGAGCAGTCTGGGGAGTAAACCGTGCCGGACAGATCTGGAAATTGAGACGCAACAGGCGAAGCTGGAGAAACATTGGTGGCCGATTGATTCATGTTTCTGCTGGAGAAGGTGGAATTTGGGGAATAAACCGACACCACAATATTTACTACCGCTGGGGTAAGTAAACCACCAAACATGAAATGATAGTGATCTAACAGCAAATCGTTGTGATTTGAATATAACAAAGTATTGCAGAACCTTATTTATACCTTCAAAGTTTCTACGACATCAAAAGAAAAGTTAAATTGGATATAAAGTAAAAAATACCAGTCATCTAGTATTGTACAAACAATCTAGCACACGACCTTTGCTTAGTTTACATAATCAGATGGTCGATATAAGTAATATTTGAAGTACTGTTATCACAAATTTTTTTGGTTATGTGGTCTCATACGGACCTAATTTTTATCATTCAATCTTTTCTTTTTGCATAAAACTGTAATTTCCATAATTTGAAATGAACGTCAAATCACCCTATTTAGAGGTACATATAAGAATGTCTTCTTACAATAAACAAGGTTTTTCGTCATAATTACCAAGACACCTATAATAGGTTTAGAGACAAGTGTTACAAAAAGACAGGAGTCATATCTTTAACAATATTTAACAATAACAATAACCTGAATATACGCGAATGGAAGTTTTCCTTGTCCTTGACGAAGATTGATGAAAATGACACTTCGTATTGTTTGCCTAACAATTAATGTTGCAAAATGTTCTTTTAAAAAAGCTTACATGCTAAAACCATTCCATCATGTTTGGGGACGCAGGTTTCAACAAAGTGCGCGTCACTTTCTTTTCGTGTTTTGTCCTTATTTTAACCTTCTTTTCTCGTATAAAAACTTATTAAGTTGTTAACAATTATGTTTCTAAGGTTCCATGCGAAACAAAGTTGGTAGCCGCTGGCTTCATATTGGCGGCAAGCTGATGCAAATCGACTCAGGTCCATTTGGTCGAGTGTGGGGAGTCAACAGACGTAACTTCATCTACTGCCGTACTGGCATCGCTTGGAGAAACCCAAGGGGAAGAGGTTGGCGTCGCGTTCCTGGAGCACTGAAATACGTTTCAGCTGGATCATTCGGCGTTTGGGGCGTAAATAGAGCCAACTATATTTACTTCAGATACGGAGTTTCACGACGACGGCCTCAAGGTAAAAGAAAATTTCTGTTTACCATTTGCTTCATTGGAAAAAAATAGCAAAACTCGCCTGCAAGCTTCAACTGACAAACATGATTGACGAACCGGAAAAGCACAGCACATTGTGTTCCTATGGAAATAAGATTGTGATAATGTGATTGGCAACGTTCTCCCTAGATCTAACTTTTTAAAGACTCTTTTTGGCATATCATACTCAAATTTTTTTCTGTGTGCTCCAATTATTTATTCTGTGAACGTGGATTATTTGTAACTTGAAGTTAGATTTATGCTAATAAGGCAAATTGAAGCAATTGCGTCAGGAAAGACTCGTCTGTAGTTGCCACTTTTTACTACTTTACACACCACATACACGGTGATGTATCTAAGCCCTTTTTTATACATATCTTATGAATTAAGATATTCCTTTAGATTTAAATTATGGTTTTCGGCTGTCATTATAAGTAGCGATATTTTTAAAAAATACACACCAAGTCGTTTCCTTTCAGCCAGTTAAACGTAATGTTGATGTTTTAAAGGTACTCGATGGGTTCACGTTAGAGGACGATTGATTCAAATCGAAAGTGGACCAAATGGAGTTGTGTGGGGAACAAGCACATCCAGTTACATATATTATCGAGCTGGAGTCAGTCGCCGCAGACCAGTTGGACGATACTGGGCGCGCGTTCGTGGACGATTGCGTTTCGTGTCTCCCGGATGTACGGGTGTATATGGAGTTAACAGGAAAGGACAAATATGGCATTACCGAGGTAGGAGTCGTATCAAACTATCTCTTTATGTATGTGTTGATGCGTTTGCTTTAAATGCCACACTTTAGTATGCTTAAGAAATGACCAAAATTTATCTTTTTAGGTCGAAAAGGTTACAGGTTGCTGAAATGCCACAGTGTTGGTGAGTTGTTTGTGCATTTGTTATAAATAAAATGTATTGCCCTCTGTTAAGGAAGGTGCATTCATAGTAACAGGTGCAGCCGAAAATAGTAACCTACGAGAAGCAAGATTTTTCTGTTAGTTTTTTTATTAAGACGCTTAATTTGGTTATGTTGCCACGATACGGCAAACTGTTTACGTGCTCACGATACGGCAAACTGTTGATGCGCTCAAAGGCGTTTTAGCATAAGCTCAGTATCGCAACTACGCCTAATTACTGGGACCAGAAGGCGCCGAATCATGTTTGCCCTCGTTCCGCGATTGTTATTAGTCTGCCTTCAGATAATGCATGGCTACCATGTATTTCGACTTTCTGTTATGTCATAATTGATAACAGCGAGGTCGAGTTACACTGTGACTGGTAAAACAAAAATGGCCGAAGTTGTACTTTGCAAAGCCTCTTGTTATATACTGGGTTCGAAACGATGCAAATGGTTCATCGAAGAAACTTAGGTTTTTGTGGTCAACAAAGCAACTTGACGCTCTAAATCTTTTGTAAGTGCCAAGAAAGTATTTTGATAATTCTGTACGCTTGTTAGGAGCATGATTCTTTTTATATTTTAACATATGAATTCCGTGCGCGATCAGTGAAGTAAAATGCTATTGTTTTTGTTATTATTAGGTGTTCACCGGCCAAGACCGAGACCAGGTAAAGAGAATTTATTATTTTTTAGTTCTGGTGCTTTGTACTGTTTTGCCGTCGGTGCTGACAGCTTCGCCAAGTTGTTATGTATGTTCTTAAATAGTTTGATTTTCGTCAGCAAACGTCATGACTAGATTATACCATGTTCAACTACATATCTAGCTTACTCGATGAGGCCTAAAAACCGAATTAAAAAATCCCCTAGTTTTTCAGTATTTTCTCTATCTAGTTTGTCATTCGTATTGTCATAAAAGAAGTGTGGGTGCATATTTCCGGTTTTTAAGCTAGAAAAATTGACAGTTGATATGTACACACAAATCGGGGGGTAGATCTTGCTCGATCGAGATGAAATAGAGGCGAATAGATCACTAGCACAAAAAGTGAGAGTTTCACATTCAACTGCCGAGAATTAGCTTAATATAACCAAGTATTACCAGTGGTTTATTTAGAGATCACAAACAAATGTGGTTAATATTACCATAGTTGAAGGAACTAAGTGGTTGTGAAGCTGAACGAACTTCAAAGCGGCTTTGTTTTATGTTGAACAAACGGTAACTGTGCATATTGTTTTGTTTTCCGTGTAAGTGCAAATGTTTCCACTGGTTAGTTTTTTATATGCATTAATTAAGTTTTGTGATTTGTACACGATCAGGGTACAGAGATATATGACCATATAGAAACTGACTGAGTTACATAACCAGTTCGCTTTATTAACTACAATTTCAACAACAGGGAAGATCATGACCAACAAGGGGAAATACTGCGTGTTCCCATTCAAGTACAAACGAAGGTGGTATCGGTCGTGTATCAAGGTCAAACGATCCAAACGCTCCTGGTGTTCGCTCACTAGGAACTTTAATAAACACAAGAAATGGGGATACTGTTTACCTGGTTAGTAACAATAGACCAATTTCGATATATTAAAATTCAGCCTGAAACAAAAGACATCAACACGAGGCTCTGGGGATTGCATGGATTATTTCCCAGAGCCTCGTGTTGATATCTTTTGTTTCGGGCAGAATTTTAATATATCGAAATTGGTCTGTTCCGATTTCTGGCATTATCTTCCACGAGATTGAAGCTTTGTGTTTATATATAAATCATTTTATTTTATTACTATTATTTGATTACTTGACGGGTTTTAAACTGTTTTATCGTTTTGAAAAACCTTTAATTGTCACTTAAAAAGTTCTACTTTGTATAAAAAATAAACCACCTCAAGAGAAAGATAAGACAAAATACGGCAAAACGCCATTCCAGTGTACCAAGATAATTATCAAAAGAGTGCCACTTCATACCACCCTTTCTGTTGCCTAGGATTTTGAACAAGCGTGTTACCTTGTCATATTCCGATACCCAAATGGAATAAAAGTACAGGAAAGTGCACCTTAGAATTAGCAAAAGTACCAACATTTTTGGTTGCTACTTTAAAACAAAATCTTCTACACTCATCAAGCTGAAAGTTGGTACTTTGCAATTCCACGCTAGGTTTTTATATTTGAACAAGGCTGATAATCTTATCGCCGCTTTTTCTACTTTTGCTTATCTAGTACAAATGTTACGGTTATAACTTGCGTCTTCATTCTCCTTCTCCTTCTCAGATCTTTATCATTAGTGCTATTGTTGCCTTTATTAGTATATATGAGAGTGCTGATTGTCTCTGCTGCTGGATTAGACTTTGTCTTTTTGGCTTTTTGTATGAGTGTGCTCTTTGATGTGGTTTGAAGCAATCGTAATACATATAATTCAAAATATTAGGACATGGTTAAGCTAATTTGGCGATTATATATAAAACAAGTGATTAACGCGATCCTCTACTGACTAGTAAGCGAACCTAAACGAGCAGGTTATTACAGTTTAGGTAATGAAAAGATTCGTCGTGTCTTTTTGGTTGTAGCACTCTCAAATTTTAAAATGTGAACACATTCTATTTAACAGCTAAAAAGGTAATGACCAACAAGGGGAAATACTGCAAGTTCCCGTTCAAGTACAGAGGAAGGTGGTACCGGTCGTGTACAAAGATTAATTCCAAACGGCCATGGTGTTCACTCACTTCAAACTTTGACAGACACAAGAAATGGGGATACTGCATATCAAGGGGTTAGTTTTTATTGTCTGTTATTGTCTTATACCCGGCATTTTCTGTAGTTTACAACCAAGTTAATCAGCAAGCCCTTGGTTTAAACATCTACTTCCTTTGCTTGGGTTTCCTGAAGGTTAATTTTAGTATCGTCTTGAAACCATGTTGTTTTAGTGTTTAATAAGATTGACAAGTAATCTGATATTGTAACCTTCTGGTTTGACGGTAAGGATTATTGTTTAAACATGTAAGAAGCAGTAGCTAAACAACGGCTTGGATTTAGCCTCGTTTACATGTCCGATGCTTAGTGTGACCATCCACTATGTTTAGGTCGTCTTTGGGTACGTATCCCTGGAGCGCTAAAACAGATCGACACTGGATACTCTCGAGCAGTCTGGGGAGTGAACCGTGCTGGACAGATCTGGAAATTGAGACGCAACAGGCGAAGCTGGAGACACATTGGCGGCCGGCTGCAACATGTATCAGCCGGAGAAGGTGGAGTCTGGGGAGTTAACAAAAACCAACAAATTTGGTACCGATGGGGTAAGTGAAAGAGTCCCTTTCTTCCTCCATACTGCACGAGGTGCCTCAAGTATTGACAATGGGAGTCCTTATTGAAATTGAAGAAAAAATTTTTTTTAATGGTACTGTAATATAGGGAAGTTACACATAATCCACTCTTAGATATGTAAAACCGACTACAGATCAATATCAATCTTGATTTGACCTTTTGGCTGAGTAAGCGTAGATTTGTAGGAACACAAGCTAAACAAATTCAGTTGTCACACGTTTAGTCCAGGGAGATAAAACTTGCCAAGACCCGATACTAGCTTTAATTTTTTAGGAGCAAAACAAATTAAGCTGTTAACAAGTTGTTCCGAAGGTGGCGTCAAATGTCTCTGTGCAAAGGCAATTGTTATGTATTTAAATAAAGGGTCTACAAGAGAGAAACGGGTCTTATCCAAATTCAGAAATTAGGTCATTCATATTCTGACAACGTAAATACATTAAAGCATTAAGAATAACTTATAAACTGTCCGAATAATTTAAAAACTGTCCGATTTTTCGTCAGTAGACCGCCCATTATGTTTTGTCGCGGACAGAAAAAAAAATAGTTAAGTTTGAATAACCTTTTCTGCCTCAATTTGTTCAGTACTATGTAACTGCGATGAACAACAAATCATGGCAAGTGTGAGTTTCAAGGCATTCTTTTGAAATATTTATTATTGATTACAAACGTTGTAAAACATGCATCCTTTACTTGGCTGTGCATTACTTACTTTGGTTCTGATTGCTGTCTTTGCATTGTGAAGGTTCGTTACGTAACAGAGTTGGCCGTGTTTGGCACCGCGTGCCTGGTGGACTGATGCAGATTGATTCCGGGCCATTTGGTCACGTATGGGGAGTCAACAGAAATCAGCAGATATGGTGTCGTATAGGAATCACTTGGAGAAGGCTGAAGGGAAGTGGATGGCGTCGTGTTCCTGGAGGACTCAAATACGTATCGGTTGGTCAGTTTGGTCCATGGGGTGTAAACAGGGGAGGCGCAATATACTTCCGATACGGAATGTCACGAGCAAGGCCTCAAGGTAAGAACAGTAAAGGTCAACAAAATTTGAATCGGTTGTCCCACAAAAAGATGCAAAAAAATGATTTGGTGATGTTTTTGAGTGTTTTAGGAAAGAAAATAAAATCTTTGTCATATGGTAGTGTTGCTTGTTCCTTGGAAGACTTTGGTAACAGTTTTAGGTAAGAGTGAAGACATTGATTTTTTTAGTTCAGTATAGCTGTTTCCGTTAAGTTGTGACATTGTAAAAATTTTCTGCTAAAATACATATTTTTATTAAGGATTGTGACATGCACTTATTGTTCCATCCGTCGATAAAATTACGTGAGCCGAACGAAGATATTCTAATCCAAAGCCATGACTGGCAATGGTAATGAAAAAGAAAGCGAATAAACATAAATTTTCTAAACTATTGGCTGTCTCAGAAAACGGACCCAACATTCAACCTTTGCTTGAAGGTGACCTGAACCAGAGCCTCGTTATAAAGTTTCAAATTTGGATCCAATGTGATATTTCTGCTAAAAGTAAAAACTAATATGAACAAGAATTTCTAACTGAAAAAAACATTAACATCACACCAAGGTACACGTTGGCGTCATATCGGCGGTCGACTGAAGCGAGTCGAGGCGGGACCCAATGGAGTCGTTTGGGGTGTAAACATTCGTGATTACATCTACTACAGAGCGGGCGTGACTCGTCGTAACCCTGTAGGAAGATTCTGGATCAACGTACGAGGTCGACTTAACTATGTTGCTGCCGGATGTACCGGTGTGTATGGAGTCAGTAGGAAGCAGCAAATATGGCGATATCGCGGTAAGTGTATCTGAATATATTATCTTGCGTAGTAATATAATGTAAAAAAAAACTGTTGAGCTCAAGAAATAAACATTTCCTTCTGGGCCCTGCTGTAAAAAAAGTGTTTGATTGAAGCATATACCTATTTTGTGAAAGGGAATACTTCTATATTTGAATTTGCCCATTCGTAAGCAGTCAGTTGTGATATGCCCGCTGCCTTTTCACGACCCTGGCTGGGCCTAATAGGATAAACGGGGAAACGAGTCTAACGCCAGACGTTAAACATTTGACATTCCTATTAAACAACACAAGATGTAAGAACGAACTTCCGATGTAGAGTGTTATGCATCTGGCCCAAGATCTGATAATTACTTAATTATAAGTAAAAATATTATCCCTTTTCATTTGTTTAAAGTGTAGTGTAGTTTTTTGTTGTTTGTACCTTTGAGCGAATCCGAGTATAAAAGTTCTACTGGCCACACTCGGTAATCTAATCTATGCAATGAATTTATACGTTTTTATTTGCGTATTACGATACAGACATTCTTGTAAAATTGGTACTTTTTTACCTAAGAGTAGTTACTTACTTTTTCTTTTTAAACACTCTATTCCATTTTGTAGGAAGAAGAGGTAGAAGGCTCTTAAGATGTCGCAGCGTCGGTAAGTTTGAAACATTTTTATGCTGTTTCAAGAGACGTGTGAAGAATGCTACATTAGTCAACGACTCAGACATTGAGTGTTACTGAAATAATACTTTATTTCCCAATTATAGGTATTCATCGACCGCGTCCCAAGCCCAAAGGTATTTCTTAATAATTTGAATATGTTTTCATATATTTGATTATTAACATGCTTATTCATAGTTATAGCATAAGTCTACATTCAGTTTACATGCACCGACAAGAGACACGCATATACGTACACGCTTACACAAAAAAGGGAAAATAGAAAAATAAAAGAAGGAAAAGGAAAATAGTTACAAATCATCATATCACTTAAAAAGTACAAATATACTAACATAATTCAAGTCTATGGAACCTAGTTTCGAATGTAAGTCTGTGTACAATTATCTTTGAAGATATAAGGTGTTATGGAAGGTGCTTTTCACTGTTCAACTTTTTGATATTGTTTCCAAATAAAACTAAAGGTTGTTTCTTGATACGTAGCCCAATGGAGACGTATCCCCGGAGCGTTGAAACAGATCGACACTGGATACTCTCGAGCAGTCTGGGGAGTAAACCGTGCCGGACAGATCTGGAAATTGAGACGCAACAGGCGAAGCTGGAGAAACAT